>OY748286.1:28890176-29148986 GCA_963556515.1 Nudaria mundana
CAAATTGTGGGTGTGTACCTTTGCCTACCCCTTCGGGGATATAGACATGATATGTGTGTGTGTGTGTGTGTGTGTGTGTGATACCGGCCTACTTAGGTACAATAGAAGTACAAGTCATGCATGTACAAGTCTAAACTGAAATTTAAAGTCAATTTGACGAGTTGCGGCAACGATTAACGGAAGCAGCTGAATTTGTTAAGAACGGAAGATTCGCCCGTCAGATATCGCGATCTTTAAGAAGATGTCGAGCTTGCATTACGATTGGAGGAAGGCAGTTTGAACATCTGTTGTAATTTTAATAAATCAAAGTTTTTCAATTATTGTTGCTTTATTTAATAACGTCAGTAACAACTATCATATTTTAATTAGATATCTCTATCTCAATCAAATAATAGTAGCTATCTGTCTCGCTCACACTGATCAAATCAGTCTATTGGTACTCCTCTAGCTATAATATTAAGAGTTACGGCCTTGTGGAAAGCCACAGGTACATCAGAATAACTTCTAAGTAAAGTAATAAAACACTTAAAAAACCGTTTTTTTTTGAAAATTAAAAAAATGGCCGCATTGCGAGAAATAAACTAGTGAGTGTTTTACAGTTTTAGAATCCTTATTAAACGCGCTAACTTTTAAAGTTACTTGCCTAACTCACCTAGTACATTTTTTTTCAGTGTGGCCAGTTAAAACTGAGCTAAGTATTTATTTTGAATTTTTGGTTGGGCAAACGGTGACATTTTACTTCCGAGCTAGAGAAATTGAGTTTAAATTTCAGTTTAGACTTTAAAGAAAAAGTATTCAGGGTTACATTAGAGAAAAAAACAAAACAAAAAAGTACATATCTGTAGCATCAGGAATGAAAAAACATTCACAAGGCGTAGATTTTCTCTACATTTTTTGACCGTCTATAATTTTTAAAATACAAGACCTAGATTTTTTTTAATATTTTTCTGACAACTGTTATGACCTAGCCTGTTACCCGATTCCGGCTTGACGTCGACTTCTGGGACACCCTGTATAGTCAATATTATAATTAATATAAGATTTATATATATAAAATCGAAATGAAAAACGTCGATGTATAATATAAGGATAGAAATTAAGATCACAGTTAAAAGTAAGATACACATTGTTAAAGTTAAGAATGGTACTAGTAGTTATTGTTTAGTAGTTAGTTATAGTAGTAATTTCTTATAAAAATTGTATATACTTGTTAAAATGTGTAAAAATAAATAGATAAATAGATAAAAATGTAAATAGAATAAGGACAAAAATGTAAAAAACTGAAAAACAAAACCTTTAATAAAGAAACTCAACACAATTATACCCCACCATCCCAACTCAAAAGAATGAAAGGTCGAATGAAAGTGCGAGAGGAATAAAAGAAGAAATAGAATGTTACCGAGGGAACTGGAATGAAAGATGATTAAAATTAAAAAACGACGTATTCGCGGGTGGCGCCACGGGGTTTGCGGCGCTGTGCGCTGGTTAATCACCGTTTTCCAGTGCATGGCGACCATGCGCCCCGTGGCGTGGCCGGCGAATACGGGTGTAAGTTTAGTTCCAAAAGGAAAGAGCCCTGAGAGGGCTATAGCTCCAATAAATAGCCTAGTTAGTAAACAATATTGCAGTCTAATAGAGGCTTTGCCATAGGCAAAGGTGCGTTTAAAAAAAAAAAAAAGACCCCTGCGGAACACCGCACGACACATCTCGCCGGCCGCCCGAAACATCTAGGGTAAGCTATGGCCCTCTCCGAAAGGTAAGCCCCGACAATAAACATGTATAGCATAAAACAAAGTCTCTCTGTCTCTATGTATGCTTAGATCTTTCAAACTACGCAACGGATTTAGTAGTTCTCGAGGAAGCTTTTTGTACATATAATTCGTTAAGCAGGCGAAACCGCGGGCGTCTGCTATTAGTTTATATAGAGGAGGCGTGAATGAATTCTTTTTTTCCCTCTCTCCTTCTCCTTCCTTCTGCATGATTATGCAGAAATAATACATTGAATAACTTAAAACAACATTACTCACACTACCAAGTATTTGACGCACACACGCTGTTTATTGTTAAAGTCAGTGTGACAACCACAGACTTTAACCATAAACAGCGTGTGTGCGAACAAATATTACCTATTTGTCTATAGTATTCTATGATTTTTTTATGATTTGATTTGATTTGCTGTGCTAAAACTGAGGGTTCTATATAAACTACGAGTACATACCCCATAGATCGATGCCCTTTCATCTTCTCGGACATGTTTGTTACTAACGCAATTACTTACCAGTGCACTTCCGTGGTTCGACAATCTGAAACCAATGCAATTATACTAGCCTCTAAATGGCTACTTACAGGCTAGCTTACAGATACCTCTCTCTCTCTCTGACTTAGCTTTACTCTTCGATAGTAACCGCCACTGCTCTCTGCTCTCCGCCAAACCTTTCAGCTCCTGATACGAACCAAATTGTATCATTTCTGTGACTAAGTCTATATATACTATAATAGCAAAGTTAGTATGGTTGGCCTAAATTTTCCTCCCCTTCGTAATAACCGAGACGCCCAGGACTTTAATTAGATGCGCCACAGCGACTTGCACGTAGGATTTAGTTGCCTTTAATCAACATTTAATCGCAAGGCAACGGCAAGGTTACAAATTTATTTTTCAAAATGATGATATAGCTGCTTATTTTATTTGACTTTAGAACCACGACATCATGCACTTAAATTAGTTGCGACTAGTGGTCGCCCGCGACTTCGTCCGCGTGGTAATTTGGATTTTTTCCCGTTCCCGTCGCACCGCGTCATATTTTGAACAATTCACACAATATCTTTATAAATTGTAGCCTATTTGTTATTCTGATGTATAAGCTATATTATTGTAAAGTTTTATTAAAATCCATTCAGTGGTTTTTACGTGAAAGAGTAACAAACATCCATCCATCCATACATACATACATACATACATACATACATACATACATACATACATACATACATACATACATACATACATACATACATACATACATACATACATACAAACATACATACTCACAAACTTTCGCGTTTATAATGTCAGTAGGATCACCTATTCACTTTTAAAAATGCATAGGTTGGTACATGTTGTTTATTGTCATTCCTGTGTAATGTGTTTGGTTAATGATAGTTACAAACCATCTTTCTATAGAATTTAGAGTGACACAGCATGCCATTTTCACGGCACGTGTATCAAAGCCTTAAAAGGCAAAGGCTTGCCCCCTATTACGTGGGACTAAAACTACTAGCAAATTCTGGGTGTGCAATGCGCCTCTACTTACCCCTTCGGGGATATATGCGTGATTTGTGTGTGTGTGTGTGTTCATAATAAACGGACACAGCAAAAAATAATGAAAAATAAAAATATCGAAATCGGTCTGGCGATGGCGTGATTTATCAGTAATTAAGAATTTGGTAATAATCTAGTAAAATTTGATGAAGGTACTGATTTGTTACTACCTACGTGTTTAACTAGGAAGCTGAGGAATATAAATTTAATGTTTCACTAGTAACTACTAAAACTACAATGTTAAAATAAGCAAAATAAATAAAAATAAAAAATCTTTTTAAAAACCAGCTTTTAGAATACGCTAAAAAGACAAAAATAAACTTTAACTTTAACTGTCCACTTATAACGTCATTATATAAGGTATGTGTTATAAAAGCTTGTCGCTGTTCAGTTCAGCAAAAACGAGTACCTACTTAAGTCTTGCGACAAGCTTTTATAACATACAAGCGGTCGCCCGCGACTTCGTCCGCGTGGTTATTTGGAATTTTTCCCGTTCCCGTCGCTAGTAATTATTGTATCCGTCGTATCACCCGTAGTAACATCTGCAAATAATTATTTAAATAATTATTTAGACGAATTTCATTTCCATAAAATATCTTATAGTGAGTTAAGTTATAATATGCTACAGTGGACTATTTTTTAGAACTTTTAAAGAGGAACAATTCTTTAGTAGGTAGAGGTACATCATTTTATCATAACATTAACCGTTTGGTCAGCGCACGCAACGGAAGTCTTTAAAATATTTTTTTTCCCCGTTTTTTAAAACATATCACACTGCTGCTCCGCTCCTTATAATTTTTCAATTTTTCAAATCGAAACTTCTTGAGATTAGCGCGTTCAAACAAACAAACAAACTCTTCGCGTTAGCTCTTAGCAAGCCCTTTCATTTGATACCCATATTGCAGGTATTTTTTTTATAACGTCAGTATTACGTTTTGTATTCCACCTACACGCGCTGGAGACCATGGCTTAAAGCATAGTTTCCAGCGAGAAAATATCCACAGACGTCACACAGTTAACCATGTATTGTCATGACATGTCAAACCGAATGTGGATACAACATTTCAGCTCAATCGGTTAAGGAAATCTGCTTCAAAATTGAGTTGCAAGATTCCACCCGAACAAACATATTACATACATACATTGCAAGTTAAATAAAAGCTCGTAATACAATTCCTCACAGTTACTCTTTTTGCTTATTTATGTAATAAGTAAAGGTCGTCATATGGACGTAATCTTACCACGTATTTATTCTACCCTCTACATTATTTAAACCAGGAAAATATTCTACGTTACTTCGAGACAAAGAAAAATTCAAGCTTCAGTTAATATTTCATACAAAACAAAAGAAGTCCTCTAGTAACACTAATTACGATTTATTGATTATAAGTGGTATAAAATTTAATCTTCCTCATAAACCGACATTTTTTTTTTGTTTTTAATTTCCGCTAAGCCCGCGGCCGCTCCTATTTCCATTGCTGAGGGCGTCTCTGGTACGCACCAGTAGGTATTTCCAGTGGCGCCCGGTAAACCGTTATCGAGCCCAAATTAAGCTATAAGCTTGTACTAAGGATCTAAGACAACTGATAATCATACTTATATATTAGTAAATACATACATAATATGTATACATAGAAAACACCCAAACTCCGAAACAAACATTTGTCGAACACACCAATATTAGATTCGACCAGGGAATCGAACCTGGAGTCGAAAGCCGATTACCGACCACGACACCGAATCTGCTGAAAATTTAGACAATAGTTTTTTAAGCGTGTTAGTTTCAGCACCTGTGCAACAGCTTACTGAGTACGTAACAGGCGTGAAGAGGAAGCTTGCGGAGTGAAGAGGGTGCGACAGGGTTGGGCTAAGTGCCTGGAAATCCGCCCGCCCTTCATCATTCTACTGCTGCGAGAGGCTCGGGCCGAACGCTTTGGCGGTAAAAGTCCCCAGCGCGTAAAAGTTCTATCGTATTTAACAACAGGCGGCGTACTAGCCGCCTTCGGGCTGCTAAGATGGATGTTTCTGTCGATCTTGCCAGGTAAAGTCTTCTGGGGCTTTTAATCAGTGGAATCGAATTTTAAAAACTGTAATCATGTCGCTAAAAGTGAGATTGTATCGGTTTAAGATGTTAAACTTCAACCAAGACATGTACGCTCTTTTCGATTTTCGAGGTAAGTACTTTAAGTACCTTAAAAATATGTTTTAACAGAAAAATAATGGAAGCACAACTTCCATTATTTTTCTTACGTCTTGTTCGTGTTTAATTACGTTAATGCATTAAAATTTTAATGATATTATTTTCATCGTAGACACGAAAGCCTAACACCATACGTTACATTACCGTAAAATGGTCCTCATTTCCTATGTTATGAGAGTTACCGTTTTAGACACAGACTTCAACTCGTGATGATTTTATATTCATAACTTCAACCTTATCTTTACGAGAAATGTCTTGTTGAATCTGTATTAACTTACATAGTCTACAATCTTAGCCACTCTGCAGTCCGCGCTCCCGTGGCTATTATAGTGGACACCTCAGCCTCATTGGCGCGGAAAGTGGAGATATACTTTCCGCGCTTGATGATAAAAACCTTTGTAACAGCTTAAATATAATAGCTACAACTAAAATAAAAACACTGAAAAATAGCTGGGCGTGTATAGATAAAACTTATCTATTTCAAAACTAGATACTATGCTTGAAGTGAAACCAAAAATAAAAAAAAGTAAAGAAATTTCTCCGAAGGTTTGGTATAAATTTGTTTTGGAAGTCGGTTATAATTTAGGTTCGGATTGGTTGGAATAGTTATCTATATAATACCTATTATTACTTATTACAGTGCCCAGTAAAACAGTAGGTTTGCCAACTATAACGTGGAACCAACAAAACTATTGGCAAAATGTGGGTGTGCAGTACAACTCTTGCTACCCCCCTTTTTTTATTTCCGAGACCGCGGCCGCTCCCATGTCCATTGTTCCACAGAAGCGGTCCCAGTACCGACCCCTGCGGAACACCGCAGGACACATCTCGCCGAGCTGGCCCCAGCCAGCTAGGGTAATCTATGGCCCTCTCCGAAAGGTAAGCCCCGACAATACGACGGAGGTAGAGAGGCGTTTCGTGATATACGAGCGCCTCCCTAACGCAGCTCCATGGCAAGGTGTTGAAAGCGCTGGCGATGTCAAGAGACACCACCTTGCCCTGCGAGACTGCTTCCTCCGTCAGGCTCTTCACACGCATGATCGCGTTCACGGTGGAGCCTCCCCGACGGAAACCGAACTGGTTATCCGCCAGGTCTGGCCCCACGGTCGTTAAATGCTCGACGAGGCGTTCCGCGATAATTTGCTCAAAGAGCTTACATGCGCTGGCTACCCTTGGGGAATATGCGCTATGTATAAATGTATGAGGAAAAACGTAACGAACAACAATAATTTTGTGAGAAAGCCGACGGTATTTACCTCGAAACAGAAAACAAATTAGACGATGCCTCGCAAAAACTAAAAGCAGAAGTATCTATTAACTTTCGCGTTTATGAAATTTTGTGAATTTGAAAAGGGTTTTGGTCTACCGAAAACCAAGTATATAAAACTAAACTAATTGACTTAAATTATAGGTTAGTACATAAATATTTATAAAACATGCAACTGAATTGAGACTCTTCCTTTTCCATAGAATTATTAAAAAATTTGCATACTTATACATAATTGTATTGGTGATGCTGACTGCACCTTGGGTTCTCTTTAATCTCTTTCTAAGCTAGTAAGTATGTAATAGGTTTTGTATATAAAACTAAATGTTAGTGTATATAACAGTTAATTAGTCAAAACTTACTAATATTTGACGTCACTAAGAGCCAACTTACACAGTACGGCTATAAAATAAAAATAAAATAAAATAAAATAACGTTTATTATCTTTGAAATTTTTAGAAAATTATTTAGATTCGACAAAAGTTGGTGTGACTCTACCGAGGGTTCCAAAATGCAACGAGACTGAGAAGAGCCCTCAAGAAACTCAGTTCGGCTTTTTTCCAAAATATTTCATCTTAAATCTAATACAGAGTTATTTAGAAAGGAGCAATTCGTGTTACAACCAGGCAGCCTTGTCATCTAAGAAATCATTAATACTATAATAAGCTTTATGGCACAATTTACGTTTTATTAGTTTTTTAAATTTATTAACAGATAAATTTGCTATTTCGGTTGGCAATGTATTGTACATTCGAATAAAGTTCCCCGCAAAAGAATTACTCACTTTATGAAGCCTAAATTTAAGAACAGCCAGTTTATCCTTATTTCTTAAGTTTAGATTATGATTATCACTATTTTTCACAAATTTACTTTTGTTCTTGTGGGTATACAATAAAATTTCATAAATATACTGTGAATACACTGTAATGATGTTAATATGCTTAAACTTATCTCTTAATGACTCCCGAGACCCCATTCCATAGATAGTCCGGACAGCCCTCTTCTGCAACACAAAGATGCATTCAATATCGGCAGCGTTACCCCACAGTATACCATATGTCATGATACTGTGGAAGTAGCTGAAGTAGACAAGACACGCCGTTTTAATGTCTGTAAGTTGTCGGATCTTTTTGACAGCATAGGCTGCTGAACTAAGCCTGGCCGAAATTTTCCCGATATGAGGCCCCCATTGCAATTTGGAGTCTAACGTTATACCCAGAAAGACAGTGTCATCGACCAATTCTATTATATCATCCCTAACCTTAACACTGGTTTTAACAAGTCTTACATTAGGTAAGGTGAATCTTACACATTTAGTTTTATTTTCATTTAATAATAAATTATTAGCACAAAACCAGTGGACTATCCTAGAGAGGGCAATGTTTACATCGTCAAGTTCGCGCTGTCCACGTTTAATTTTAAATATTAAAGAAGTGTATTACTATTAGTGCTAAAACTCTGTGTGATCATGAACAGAACTAGAATTATCACCTAAAGAAGAAAGATTAATAGATTACACTGTTTCGAAAAAAATCGGTGTCAAGTCTTTTTTGTACTAAGTAACATTAATACAGAATGCTTGTGATAATAATTTGAAAAATTTGTACTAGAAAACCCTGCAGCTCTGTAGATATATTAGGGTACTTCGTGTCCCCATAAAGACTACTATGCGGTATAGGAGCCGACGGCGTTATATTAATACGCTTGCCATTATAGGTAAATTCTCCTTAACCAGACAGTTTTCTCTGCAATGGCTCTTTTTTGTCTCCAATCCAAAAAAAGTCTCTAATGTGTTTGTCATAACAGTTTCCCAAATTCTGAGTTCTGCAAATTATAGACCAAGAAACTAGTGACTAGTAATTTTGTGACTTCGTCCATACCATTAAATAAAATTATGTTAAAGGATGCATATATAAACGTTTTGTCCATTAATACGGAAAACTAGTTCAAGGATTTTGATGAAATGTACAAACCTCATGAAGTATAACGACACTAACTTACTAATTTATAAGTAGTAGGTAGGTAGAGTTTTAGGTACATAGTTTATTGAGACAGATTTGTCCTTTCTTACCTAGGAGTTTATGGTCAACAGTACCTTCTATGTTAAGACGTTGATGAGGTAATAGGCCGGTTTACACGTAGGTACAGATCGGACCATGGATCGGGCCTGCGTTCCTATCCGGCGTTCCAAGCTGTTCATTTGCACCGCGGGCAGATCTTTCACGTTTCTCGCATACTGTCGGAACTGTGTGTGAATGGGACGGTAACATTTGTTCTTTGGATCGAAACTGCGGAGCGTGCGACGCACCGGTACGCCAGATCGCGATCGGTCTGTAGATCCCGTCATGCAGCTAGCGTTTACACGTTCATTCCGATCCGAGAGTTTGGGATGGCGTGTGGTAAAGCCGTCGGTCGTTCCGATTTGTACGTGTAAAACCCGCTAATATTTCTGAGCTGCTAAAGATAACCTGCGCCTTCCAATGGTTAGTGACACTGCCAAAAGAATATACGGATGGTAGGACTCTTCACTAGATAATAATATTAAATATCAGTAAGTATAGGTAATCTGTCAACATTAACTTCAACGCAAGTACTATGGTATTATGTATGCACTTACGATTCAGTAAGCTCTCATAAAATATACAAACTGCTTCGAAGTTCTTTGATGTTACTTGTTGATATATTTATTCATGAAGCTCTCTGGTAAGCAACAAGTCAAATGTAGTTTGTTGAGTTCACGAGCAATTTTATCACACAGTTGTGGGTAAAATACATCAGGAATAAAATAAGTATTTTAAAAGAAAATTATAGAAATAAGAAACTGATTCATTTTGAGATGGAAAGTACAGTCGAATGATCATAAGTTAGGTTTAGATTTTCTTTATACTATGTTGAAAGTCTAAAATGTTAGCCAGCAGTTGCTTCCTTTTTAGATTTGGGCAGATAACTGTGTAATTTACAGATATAAGAAAAAACAAAATTAAATATTGAAATAATAAAAAAAAATTTATTAAATTAAAAAATTATGGAATTAAAAACATTTTTTTTTTAATTCCGCGGCCCAAGGCCGCGGCCGCTCTAACGTCCGTTGCCGGGCGTCTCTGGTTACTAGCAGAGGGTATGTCCAGTGGCGCCCGGCGGACTTTGACCACCTCTGTGGTCTCTTCGGGTGTTGGGTCGGGACGAGAATCCCGCGTCGTTGGGGAAGGGTTTTATCCCGCGTCAGTGAGTGAATCTGGTTGCGTGCTATGGGGCAAAGGCCCCGCAGCACGCAACCCTTCTAGCCTGCTTCTGTAAGGACGGCGGATGGCGATCCCGCCGTCCTCAGGCCCCGATCATGGAGGTCGATAGTCTTGGGCAAATATTGAAATACTTGCATTTATATTACCTAACTAGCGGTTGTCTGCGATGTCGTCTGGGTTTGGAACATATACTATACGGACTTGGACCTCATTCGATCGTAAAAACGAAAGAAGAGTTCAGCTTAGCTGTGAACCGTTCCCACCGCCCGTAATAACATCTAGCTTCGCAGATAATTAATTATTTAAGAACGAATTTATCTTCCAGAAATTACGTAATAAACTGAGTTAAAGTTCAAAGAGTTTTTTAGCTTTTAAAAAGTAAAAATTGTTCTGTAGGTTTATCATTTGCATTAGTTATTATATTAGTAGCAACCATTTGAGCAGCGCACGCAACGAAAGGTCTTAAAAGAAATATTTATTACGCGGTTATATAGCGTACTTATAGCCTTCCCGGATAAATGGAGTGTTTAACACAAAAATATTGTTTTCATTCGGACCACCACTTCCTGAGATTAGGAGCGTTCGACCAACAAAACAAACTAATTCTTCATCTGAAAGTGTGCCCACGGTAGCGGTGTTACAATACCAACTCCTTTTGCTATTTTTTCAAGCGGGACTCACTTCAAAGTAAGTTTAAATAGTAGGTACCTAGATACGAAATGAGTCCCGCACCTTCTTTCTCCTTAGCCTTCTTTCTCCAAGGGACAGTAGACCTGAGTAATTGATATGAATTTGTGCTTGAATACCTCCACGCGTTTATATTTAAAACATTGAGTTTTTTCCCATTTTAGGTAACACACAATCTCAGTCTACAATGTACCAAGTATGCGCAACAATAACAACGTTATTCACAATACAGTAAACTTTCTAATACCTTATATACCACTAACTTCAAAGTCTTCAAACTATCAAACAATGATTTACTTGGTGGGAAATAATTTCGAAATTTCTCTAAGGACTCTTAAGTTCATGATTTGTTTATAATTAAATCTCACAACGATTTTTCAAATTATTGTAAAGTTCATCTTAAAAATAGGCATGTTAAAATAATCTGATACTTATAAACGATTTTGTAAGGTATTACGTCATCCTTGTTATTCTAAAGGAAATTTATGGCTTTCAACTAAGCCTTCCTAATTCTTTCTACTTACGCCTACATGCTGTTAAAACAGAGAGTATATTCTGATATCCCTTTAAGTAACTATTTACTTATTACAAAATTAGAACAACAAATCACTTGTTGTCTTCTAATTTTGTAAAGGGACTTGAACGGATATCTATAAAGTCCTGCTAATGATTAAGGTGTGTGCCTAAGGAGCCTTAAAAAGAAATTTGAGGCCTTATCAAGTTTGGGGCCAAATTCAGGGCTATGGTTATAATTACAGTGGGTGTAGGAAAAAGAAGTAAATATGTAGAAATATATCCTAATTCCCGTGCCCGATGAAGAAGGTAACTGTAATTTAGTGATAGGGGCAGATCCAATGAAACGATAGCGTACAACATTCACAACGTCTGTATTCAACCACGTACACGAGAGAAGAGAGAAGGGATACAAGTTTTGGCAGTGTTGCCACACCAATAGATCTAGCATACGTGCTTATTTTTTTTTTTTTTAATTACGCTTCTTTGGTACAATTCAGAAGGTATTTCCAGTGGACGTGCTTATGTACTAACATTGATTTGGCCAAAGGTCTATTTGACTATACCGTTGGTAAATAACATGTTTGTTTCCCAACAGTAGGTGTATACTTAATCACAACTCATCTATAAATACGGCAAAAATTTAACTATTTTCTATGGAGACTGCTCTTAAATATTAGTTATATTTTAATTAATTAATTTATTTTTACAGTAAACTGAAATGTCGTATGTATGTGTAATGTAACAGTATGTTATGAATATCAGCCGGGATAAAATATACCTATTGAAAATTAACGTTACTCCACTCTCTAATAGACAAGCGGCAAACCCCCGAAAAAGTGCTTAAGTTAAAGATGTATATTTCTCATTTTGAAAAATAGTCAGTTGAAGCTCTGAGAAGTATTCTGCCGCAGGATTTTTTGAATTCGATCAAAACTCGCCGAGATAAAAAATGTTGAATGTGACCATTTTTGTGCTTTAAAATGGTTGTAACTTCTACGCATTTTTTCGTAAAAAGTGTTCTATTTTGCCCGTTTTACCCTTAGAAATCATTTTCCAATATAACTTTCTTTTCAGTTAACAAATTAATTTGTTTATAACAATTAATAGCCCAACCGCACAAATTTTGTTTTTTATACCAATCGATGCCTTTTGGTCCAAGGTTTACAAAAAGTACAAATTTGTATTGGGGAAATCACATTTTCACTTATTGGTCAGTCATTTTAGTTTTTCAGGGGGTTTGCCGCTTGCCTATAAGAATACTTATATTCTATAAAGAGCCTGGACTGCTCTACCTGCATGTAACAAAGGTTTTTATATTTTTGTTGAATAGAAAGTTACATAAGTTATTGACTACTTTACTGAATACCATTTCCAAACTATTTATTTCGAAGAAAATAAACTCAATTGCAGCGGTGGGTAACTGATAATCGAATGACACGGAAAAGCACTAACGTAACAGTCGTACATTGCTGTTATCAAATAGTCATTAAAACGATAAGACTATTGAGTATGTCCGGTGAACTCCGGTGCTATTAGCAACGCTAAAGGGAACTGTACAGAATCGATAATTGAGGAATTATACTTGGACAAACGAACGTCATTATATTTTATTATCATCATTTATTATCATGTTTTCCCGAAGGTCCCACGCCTGACCGAATAAATACGTGTTCCGAATACAATTTCTGAATTCGTTTTCCGTATTCTATCAATTCATAGAAACAATATAAAATACATTGACTGACGCACATGTTCCCTTTCGACATCCAACTTCGTCGATAGGGGGCGAGTCTATTGCCACAGAATAGGCAACAGTACCTACCTACTTACTAAATATTGCTTAATTTTAATTTTTTATTAATTTAATTTTTTAATTTAAATGTTGTCAGAGCCATTGAGCATTGTCGGCAAATGCGCCGCTTGCAGGTGGTATGGTGAGACCCCGTGTTGCACCTTACGTAGTAAACAATAATAATTCTTTTAATGTTTTTGTATTTCAAAGCAATGGGTTTGCTTAAACTATTCTTAAAATATTATTCAGTCCTGGTTTCGAGTCCTACCGATAGTCCTGATAGTCCGCCTGATAGGACGCCCAGGACTTTAATTGGTTGTGCCATAGCGGCTGGCACTTAAGATTTTGTTCCCTTTCATCAACACTTCATCACGAGGCAACGGGTTTCATTTTTTTCAAAATTATACTATAGCTGCTACTTTTTATTAAATTCAATCGGCCATTTTGGACATAACCTATTATAAATGTGCCCGGTGACGGCAATAGGCTTGCCCCCTATTACGTGGGACTAAAAATACTGGCCAATTGTGGGTGTGTAATGCACCCCTGCCTATCCCTTCAGGGATATAGGCGTGATATGTGTGTGTATATATTATATTTAATTATTTAAGTAGGATGTGTATTTTCTGTTTTTATATTATTATATTACCGCAAAAATTTGTACATTATACTGATAATAGAGAAATCTAATCGACTTCACACAACGCCGTTGGACACCACTATCTTATACATAGGTATATATTCATCATATTATTTCGATAAGGTTGTACTCTATAGACTCTATGGTTGAAATGGAATACAAAATGGCGTATGTTGTTCTAATAACTATTGTATCATATGCCCAGACTCACATAGGTA
This sequence comes from Nudaria mundana, assembly GCA_963556515.1. Classification (NCBI taxonomy): domain Eukaryota; kingdom Metazoa; phylum Arthropoda; class Insecta; order Lepidoptera; family Erebidae; genus Nudaria; species Nudaria mundana. Next base: position 28,904,058 of record OY748286.1, read on the forward strand.
AACTATTATTTTATGTAACAATACCAAATATCAAATTCTAAATGCTAGCCATTAATTATTTCCTAACCATTTGATACCAACACGAAAAGACAATTGTTTGGATCACATATTTTGAAAACAAAAGAAAACGACGGAAATCCTGCTTCTTAAATTTACATACAACAGATATCGTAATTACTGTGTACTTAGAAAATTGAAAATACACCATATAACTACTGAATTAAAAACTCTGAAGAACTATGGAAATTTTTATCAAGGATATCACTCAAACCCGGAAATTTCATGAAAAAATCCCCAATCTTCTGTAAATAAAATTGCCAGGTATTTTAATATCATAGGTGAAAACTTACTTTCTGAAATTATTGTCTCTATAATATAAAATATTATTAATTGGTCAATTTACGTGGTGGGGGCCACCTCAACTGCGTAAATTGTAAATCTTGTAAAGCAAATAGTGCCACTGATGCTCCAATTTTATAATCAGACGATTTTAAATTCTCGATCGAGTAACTACCGAAACTCCTTCTAGGCGTATTACTATAACACCTCATTTTTATATGAACCCTAAAAATAGTTGCCATACAATTCTTTATTCAAAATACATTATGCTCTTTTCAATTACGAAATGGCTTCATTATTATTATTTAGTATAGGTAGCTTCTAGCGGAAATGGTAAAATATACGTATTATATTAACCCACATATCACGCCTATATCTATATATATAGGGGGGGCTCCTGGTCTAGTGGTAACCGACAATGTTTGTAATGAATAAACTCAAATATTACTATGCCGATTTCAAAAATTCTTTCACCATTGGAAAGCTACTACGTTCACCCTGAGTAACATAGGCTACTTTTTTGAGCGAAGCGAGCCGAAGGCGAGCGGAGCTCTCAACGGGTAACTCAAATTATTTTTCAAACGATTTATGTTAAATTGTTTCTCGGCGAATACTCGGCCGATTTCGGATTTTCTTGCACTCATCAATAGCTTACAGAATTACCCAGGTTATTACGATGCCAGAATTTTGAATTTAAACTCGCTTCGCTCAAATATATGCTGCAGCGTAACGGTACGTTTCGCGACTGCGGCGAACCGGGAACGAGTAAACTAAATCACGCGGGCGGAGCTGCGGCGATCAGCTAGTATTTAATAAACTGGTTAAGTGCGAGTCGGACTAGCGCACCGAGGGTTCCGTACATATCTAAAAATGTATGCGTTTCGTCATGTTACTTTTATCTTTGCTAAATACACTATCGTTAGGCATGTTGATTTCAGAAAATTTGCAGAATAAACGGCTGTATCTTTTCATTGCGTTGGCCTAGAAGTTAGATTTTTTCATAGCTCCAAGGGACAGTTAAACCTGAGTATTAGGTATTTCATATGAATTTCAGCTTAATACCCTCCACGCGTTTCTGAGAAAAATGGTAATTGACAGACAGATGGATAACATAGTGATCCTAAAAGGTTCCGTTTTTTCCTTTTGAGGCACGGAACTCTATAAATCACAACATAATGTACCTACATCCATACAGTACGAATATATACTAGTTACGGATGTAACAACATGTATATTTATAGATGTCTTATTGAGCGGAGCGAAGCGAAGCTCTATCTTAGACGACAAGTGTAAATCGTTTGTGTGCCAACTCCTCCGAAACGGCTCGACCAATTTTGGACAAATTTGGCATGCTGGTCGACATCATACCCGGGAGTGCATATCTCTGAAATCATGAAAATAGAGCATAAAAAAAAGTTATGAAAATTTGCTCCGCTCAACATTTGCAATTAGTAGCATGCATTGCATACCTAGTACTTAGAGATGTGATCATCATATTACATCAGATGTATCTATACATCTGTACATGTACAGGTTCTCAATTCGAATGTACGTTTTTTTGAGCGGAGCGAAGCGAAGCTCTATCTTAGACGACAAGTGTAAATCGTTTGTGTGCCAACTCCTCCGAAACGTCTCGACCGATTCTGACCAAATTTGGCATGCTGATCGACATCATAACCGGGAGCGCATATCTCTGAAATCATGACAATAGAGCAAAAAAAAAAAATTAAGAAAATTTGCTCCGCTCAACATTTGCAATTAGTAGCATGCATTGCATACCTAGTTACGGTTCTTACTACCATTTGATATAAATGTGTTAGAGTTACATGGTATATTTATCGAGCGGAGCGAAGCGGAGCGAAGCGGAGCTCAATCTTAGGCGACAAATGTAAATCGTTTGTGTGCCAACTCCTCCGAAGCGGCTCGACCGATTTTGACCAAATTTGGCATGCTGGTCGACATCATACCCGGGAAATATGATAATAAAAAATATCTGAAATCATGAAAATAGAGTTGACCACAGAGAAATAATCACCGAAAATGTACTTGGACATCACCGAAATACAGATGATTAAATGGTTGCACCGACACCGAACCCAAAAATGTGATTCAAAATTTTTTTGTCTGTCTATCTGTTTGTTCAGGCATCACGCAAAAACTACCGGTTCGATTACGATGAAAATTGGTATAATTATTCTTTAATATCCTGGTCACCACACTGGGTACTTTTTATCCCGGAAAAGTATATACAATAAAAAACAAACTTAATTTGACTGTACCAACCGCAAATAATAAGTTTGTAGTAGGATTTTTTTTATATTGGTTTCGCCAAATTAAAGCCGCCCGCCTGGTGGTAAGTCGTGACGACGTCTAGCGATTGTGGGCCACTCTCACAGCACACAATACTATAGAGAGTGGCCCTCAACTTGACGACCTACTGATGTACCTGTTCACGCTCCGTTTAAAGAACCCAGGGTTATATGTGGGAGGAAACACGTGCACAGGCAGGGCGTTCCAGGCCACTATCGTTAGGCAGAGAAACGAACGTTTAAATCGTTCGGTTCTCGCGAACATGCTATCCACTGTGTGGGAGTAGCATCTCTGCCCAGCACGCGTTGTTAGAAGATAATAGAAGATATAATAGAGAAACTGTTGTACTTTTGTCTGTTTGTCTGAATGTTTGAAAACGCTAATCTCAGAAACGGCTTAACCGATTTGAATTATTGATTTGAATTTGCGGTTTGGTTTTCAATCGCTTCATAAATAAAAAAGTTATGTAGATCTAAAGTAACAAGCAGGCGGAGCTGCGGGCAACGGCTAGTATGTAATAAAAACGTTTGCTCCTCTCAACATTTGCAGTTAGCAGCATGCATTGCATACCTAGTAATAAGGTTATTTTAGGCTGTTCTACTTTTACACTCGTATAATAAATTTTCCGCAAGGTAAACGCTGCCTGTGGCCGTACGTCATTAAACAAAAGATTTTAGGAGGTAATATTTTTATTTCACTCACAGTATTTTAATTTCCCCATTTTCTACATGTTTTTTAATCAACGTTAGCAAGACAAAAAAATGTTTCCCGCAAAGTAACAACCGTGTTTTGGGAACCGAAGTTAAATTACTCGTATTTACAAGGGATTCACATCTGTGCAATAAGAGATGTCAACACCACGATAAACCAACTATTGAAAACACACGTCAAAAATTGACACAACAACCGACTTCAAACTACCGAAATGGGACCAAATAGTTGTTCGAATGCATAAACTTATATGATATAAATTTATGTTCGAATGGGACCAAATTGAAACGGGACCACTTAGGAAGTCGAAGCTTACAAAAAATACATTTCAAAATCGGTTCACCCAGTCTAGGTAACAATCATAACGAACGAAAGATATGAAATCGGTTGAAAATAAAATTCAAAACCAACATAAACTTTCAAATAATGTTAAACTGCCAAAATATAATTTATTGAAATACCGACACTAGCGTAGCGTAGCTAAGCTAATAAATAAACAATTTTGAACAGAATTTTAGACTTATATCCTCTTACACTGCGAGAATGTAAATTGAATGACAGTAAATGGTTGAGCACATTGTCTTACACAGAAATAGAGTTATTGATTACTTGACAGGCTATATTTTCGTAGCACACTTACACATACACACATTAACACACACAGACACACACAAACACAAACTTTGAAACGCTTTACGCTGGATGTGTCTGATACTCAGTTTACCTAGCTCGCGTTATGCCTAAACTTCATTTTCGATTAGCTTTTAGCCTAAGTATCTGTTTGCCTAAGTCGCCATTTGCCTACTTCGCATAAGGCTTTACGCTGGATGTGTCTGATACTCAGTTTACCTAGCTCGCGTTATGCCTAAACTTCATTTTCGATTAGCTTTTAGCCTAAGTATCTGTTTGCTAAAGTCGCCATTTGCCTACTTCGCATAAGGCTTTACGCTGGATGTGTCTGATACTCAGTTTACCTAGCTCGCGTTATGCCTAAACTTCATTTTCGATTAGCTTTTAGCCTAAGTATCTGTTTGCCTAAGTCGCCATTTGCCTACTTCGCATAAGGCTTTACGCTGGATGTGTCTGATACTCAGTTTACCTAGCTCGCGTTATGCCTAAACTTCATTTTCGATTAGCTTTTAGCCTAAGTATCTGTTTGCTAAAGTCGCCATTTTGCCTAAGTCGTTTGACATTATGATACTTTAAATATAATAATATATGTACATATATATTTGTGTGTGTGTGTGTGTGTGTGTGTGTGTGTGTGTGTTTAAGTATATACCTACATGTATGTATTAAGTATTTATATTAGTTAAGCATATTTACCTACGCCTACCACTACCTCGGTGGCACAATGGTACTATGTACGGACTGCCACACTCGAGGTCTCGGGTTCGATTCCCGGGTCTGGTGGATAATTCTCTTTAGGATTTTATCCAGATAATTATCCCAGAGTCTGGAACTTGTGCCCGGTAGATGGCAATAGGCTCACCCCCTATTACATGGGACCTAACATAGCTGGCGAGATGTGGGTGTTTGCACACCTCTGACTACCCCTTCGGGGAAAAGGGCGTGATGCTATGTTATGTTCTACCACTATCTTTTCGTTCTACAAGATCTTTCCATCCAAAGGTAGCCTGGCAGAAATCGCTTTAAGCGATAAGGCCGCCCATTGTACTGCTCTTAGATATAGTAAGCTCTGTATACATTAATACTGTATTGGCGTACAATAAAGCATATATAAATAAAAAATAAAAAAATGCCTATAGATATATACAAGTTGATGACCTCGGCTCCACCCGCATAAAATAGTACTTTCGCATTTATAATATTAGATACATAATAGGTTTGTGTTCGTTCTGCTTAATAGGTATACCCCGCGAACAGGCTAGGAAGTACCCTATACAAACTTCTTAGTGTATTTATCTGTCCACTTACAATTTAGAGTGTTCTATCATTATGAAAGATATTGTCAGTCTGTCGCAACTACATACAAAAAAAAACTATTATGAAACGGGGATAAATTTTAATGGCTCAATATTTGTCTCACTCAATTTCTCAATCTGTCCCGCTCGTTCCGTGATGAAATGTCATGTGTCACTATCTGTCGCTGTGGATGTCGGAGATAATTTACTTGTCAGCACATTGCAATAAACTTTCTAGCTCATTCTCATGATATTGTACGGATGGATGGAAAGTAACCTCCATCCAACCGTGAAAGTAAGTTTGACCCGTTAAAGTGATACTGAATTGAGTAACCTGTTGAGACTAATAGAATTGTAAAGAGACTAAAGAAAGAGAGTGTGAGTGACACACCAGACAGATGCCGGGACGTTGATATCCTTTGTATTGGTTTCATGTAACTTACTTAATTGGGGATGGATTGAGACGTCCTATGTTTATCTAGGCGCCAAGTAAAGAGATGAGGGACGTTCTTAAAGAGTGTTGGGGACGTCCCTAAAGTAAAGTGAGCGGCTTCCTGTGACAGGGTGTATGTGACCCCCATCAGGACCGCCAGATCAGAGTGAGGAGACGTCCTCAAAGTAGAGTACGGACGGCTTCCTCTGATGTGATGTATTGAATCCACAGCAGGGCCGTCCGACCATTGAGTAGAGTGAAAGAGTTGTACAGTAAAGTGTAGATGGCCTCCGATGACCCACCAGGACCGTCTGACCATTGTGTATAGTATAAAGTGAGTATAGTAACTTACTTGCCCTTAGATAAATTATTCCCTGGTTCATTCAATTGTATGCTAAAGAGAAAAGCCTAACTCTTCCTTTTACCTAAAGAAAAGATGAAACCAGGTTTACCATAGTTTAGAATGTAGGATACTTAGACAAGTGACAATGGTTGCTTGAGCTCTAATTTATACTTACAGAAAGGAGAACAAGAAGGACTTTTGGGTGCTATGGACTAAGGATGTATTGGAGGCTCAGATAACCGGATCATCATTACACAATAGAAGCGAAGCAGATTGTAGATTATATAAAACCTTCTAGCCTACTAAAGTGAGTTTTAAATAAAAAGGGTCATAATGTTACACAGTCACCAATACTACGAGCTGCAGAAGAAATTACAAATATTTTTAATATACATGTAATGTTTTTAAATAAATATTTAATTTCATGAACTTATCATTTTAAAACCCAAACTGAGCATATACTCCGTTTTTTAATTAAATGTACTGCCTCCGGGAAATTGAACGCTTATTCATTTTTAACATGTAACTTGTATGACGCAGTACTTTAGTTGAAAAATGGAGTATAGCGTCTGCGAAAATATAAAATTATTTAAAAAAAGTACAGCGTAGTAAATAAATAAATAAAATAAAATATATTTTACTTTCCTTATGTTGGCGACTCTGTATGTGTAACATTTGTTAGGTTGGCTACATAACGTTATCCCTGATTTGACATTTTGTAAGATTATTTTGCACTATGGGAGTCCCGTCTCTTCTTACGTAGTATTGTATTCTCTTTGGATACTGTCACACTCATTATTATTGATTTGATAGCTGTAATGCAAACTAATAATAAAATATTAATAATAATCAGAGGTAAAAGTAGTATAAAATTACATGGAAAAAATAGGACAAAAATCGTATATTGTAAGGTTGCAAAAGTTCCAAGTGGAACTGGCTTCATGAGTTCCATGAAGCTGAACGAACTGGGAATAATCAGTTTTTTTCAGTCGTCGATGTTAATATCACATCACTATTAGTCGGTGGTACCGTTTAACTTTAAAAGACCCACGGTACCACCAGGGGTATGGCCAGGGGTACCGTGGGTCTGAAGTGTTTTTTACGGGGTATTTTGTAACATCCTGAATATAATATCATTTGGGGTTAAGAGTTGAGTTAAGAAAGCGCTAAAAGACTAAATCTCAGTTGGTCTGGTTATTATTTGGTCTTTATAGCTGTTGGCCTGTATCGAAGTAAGTCTAACTAGCGTTATGCCTACTTCTACTTTTGGTTAGGCATAACGCGAGCTAGGTAAACTGAGTATCAGGCACATCCAGCGTAAATCTTTGAAACTAGGTATGCAATGCATGCTTGCTGTTGCAAAAAACTGACCGAAGTGTTAAATTTCCGAACGACAACGATTTATTTCTTTATGTTCAAACTTTTTTTTTTTCGTTCTAAACCACCCTCACGCCACACTTTATCACTGTGGTAAGTTTGAAGGAGATCGGTTCAGGCGTTTAGGAGGAGTATGCGGACAAACGAATTACATGAGTCGCCTAAGATTGAGCTTCGCTCAATAAGTATGAAATTTCACTATACATTGTAACGTTCAAGTATTTTAGTTTTTAAGTTACTATAACATCTTAAGAAGTGGGCGGCAATCACTGTGACACAGTTCTAAACTAATACGCTTATTGTCGTCCACAATAGCATTGTCTGTCGCTTTTAGCGATAGGCCGCAATTTGCTCCATGTTTAAATGTTAATTATTGAAATAAATAAATAAATAAATTAAATTAAAATAATCTGTAAACAAAACCAAAATCTGTCAATGCCGTTCATTTGAAAATATTTGTTATACCACATACATTCGGTGTTCACAACGCTGTTGCCCCACATTATTTACAGTGTCAGTGAGAATTGATCGGACAGCTTTTTAACGAGAAAAGTTAGTCCTCGACAAAACCCGTTTTCAGATATGTTTCATTACAACTGCCCGTAAAAGTAGAACAGCATGTCGGCCGAATTAGCAATTTGCTCATAGGAGTTGTACCCAAAAATGCAAGTAAATGGGTAATTCAACCTACATCGATCCTTTTCATTAATTGTAGATAAAGTAGCCTAGAACCGTAATTCGAATTCGTATAATCAAGAGCCGTAATTTATGTGAGTTTTCTTTTATATAATAATATCAGTAAAAGAAAGGAATATTTTGTTAAATACACTGATTGATTCCGAGGTGCGATGCAAGGCCGATGCCATAAATGCTTGGAGCATGTCTTACCCGGACACTGACCTGCCCTCACGCCTAGGCTCACAGCGACTGTGGGATTCGCCGCTCTGTAAATTGAGAATTAATACACTACTGTCACTTGACACTTCTGTCAATATTTCAGAGCGTGCACGCCTACTAGCTGTTGGAGAATGGGAGTCAGGGTTATGATTTCAGGCGCTCCCATCGCCCAACATCGGTACAATGTTGGACGACACAACCTTCCGCATTGCCACTTGCCTTCGGCTGGGTACACCTTGTGTATCTCAGCATCATTGCACCTGTGGAGTAGCCGTCGATAATCTGGGACACCATGGCCTTTCATGTAACAGAAGCGCAGGTCGTATACCTCGGTGAGCTATTCTAAACTACATAATTCTTAGGGCTCTTTCCACCTCAGGTCTTCCGGCCGTACGTCAACCAAATGGTTTAGCACGAAACGATGGAAAGAGATCGTACGGTATGTCGTTGCTACCGTGGAAGATGGGAAGGCCTTTGGCGTGGTACGCTTCATGCGTTGACACCTTAGCACCTTCACACCTTCCATTTCCAGTGGCGTCCGGCGGATTATGTTAGATGCTAAAGTAACTATGCCTGTATGTCACACTGAAAGGAGTTTAATAAATCTTTTCTACTTCCATGGAGACATTCCGTAACTTTTCAAGACAATACAAACGCGGGCGGAGCAGCGGGCGTTGACTCGATAATGTAAACATGATTATCTAATATAATATTTAGATATGTATGTATGTACGACAACTAACTGTAAAGTAAGTAATCAGTTTCTCATTATTAGAGCAAATGGCTTCAAACTGATATCACTATGAACACATGGATAAAATATGCAAATACGTTCCATTAAACTAATGACAACGTTTTTTTACCTGTCGCTAGTCACTTTCAATAATAAATATTAGAACTCTTTGTTGACCCAACGATAGACCAAAACAACCGACTTGCTTTTGCAATAATTATTAAAGGGTTCGAAATATTAATAGTGCATAATTACATAATATACATAATTATAATCACGCCTATGTTCCCCAGAATGAAAGGCAGAGATAAATTACACACCTACATCTTGCAAATGGAAATGTCTGTTTGTAAAATTTTGTAAGGCTAATAATGAAACAAAACATTTTAATAATGGGCATTATTAGGAAAAAGATTCGTTTAAAGATAAATAAACTTACGGTTCGTTGTCTACCTTCTTCTAAGGTACTAAAGTATTAAAATGGTGTAAGTGTAATATCCGTCAAAGGTATTTGTTGTATAATTATTTGAGTAGTCTGTGGTTATATTTCATCTATGACATCCTTATAAATATATCTATGATTGATTCTACATTACTCTATGCCAGTCAAGTTGATCCACAATAAAACACCTGTTGAACTTTGAAGCATTTTGTATTAATTTGTATTACCTGAAATTCTGAATATAAAACATGGTGACAGCGGAAAACTAATATGGAACATCATAAACCAATGGATACGTTGATAATGGAGGGTGATGTGCACACTAACTGGAAAATTTTCAAACGCAAGCTTAAGTCTTACATTGACGCATACTTCCATACTGCTGAAGATGTTCAGAAAATTGGCATATTATTACACCATGGTGGGGATTACTGCCAAGATTTATATGAAACGCTACAATGTAAACCTGATGTTACATTTGATCAAATGATAGAAGCGTTTGATAATCATTTTATACCTAAATTCAATGTAACGTATGAGAGGTAGAAAAGTTTTCACTTTGAAATAAAGTAGTGAAGAAACATTTGAACAATATGTGACTGCACTTAAAAAACTCAGTAAAGGCTGTAATTTTGGCTCATTACAGGATGAGCTGGTAAGAGATTTATTTATATGTGGAATAAACAATCAAAAGTTTAACAAGTTAGGCATGACTGATCTCACTGTGGATAAGGCCTTAACAATATGTAGGAATTTTGCTGTAGTTGAAGGACAGGGACACAGATAGAAAAGACTGGTGATTGTAAAGTGAAGAAGGAAATAGAAATAGATGTGTTAAAAAAGAAGAGCATGGAAGTATCTAAAAATAAACCTGAGTGCCAGTACTGTGGGTTTCAACATGAATATCGCAGGTGCCCTGCATTTGGAAAATCTTGTGCTATATGCAAAAGAAAAAACCACTATGCAAAGAAATGTCGGAGTAAAAAAGTCAGCTTGTTAGAACAGCGTATTAATGTTGACTGACTCTGTGGCGTGGTCGGTACGGCATCCGCTTTCGACGCCGGAGTCTCGGGTTCGATTCCCGGTCGGGACAAACTTTGTGTGATGACACATACGTTTGTACCGAAGTCTGGGTGTTTCCTATGTATAATATGTATGTATTTACAAAAAAAATGTATATAAGTATTTATATCAGTTTATCTAGTACTCATTTCACAAGCTCTGCTTAGTTTGAGACTAGATGGCGTTGTGTGAATTGTCCTAACATATTTATTTATTTATTTATTTATTTATTTAATGATGATGATAGTGATGAATACCAAGTGGCAATTCTTTCTTTAGATAATGTGGAAGACACTGTAAAAAGTTCCTGGTATTGTGCAAAACTCAAATACAATAAAATTGAGTTTCAATTGAAAGTGGACTCGGGTGCCCAGTGCAATGTTATTAGTCTGAAGCAGTTTAAGCAACTAAGTGTTGGTAAACAGCAGTTAAAGAAAACAAATATGAGGATTACTTCCTTTACTAATGGAAAGGTGCCAGTGATTGGAAAATGTACACTATCTTGCGAATATAGGTCAAAGATGTACCTAATTGAATTTTTTGTTGTAAATTCGGATTGTTACAATATATTAGGTCTAGAAAGTTCTGAAGTACTTGGATTTATCAAGAGAGTGGATGAGATTAACAAACCATTGGAGTCAATAATATTAAAACAGTATCAAGATTTGTTTGATGGTTATATTGGCTGTGTACCTCAGGTAGTCAAGTTGGCAGTAGATCAAAATGTTAGACCAGTGGTTTCACCAGCCAGAAAATTACCATATAGTTTAATGTCAAAGGTAAAGGCAGAATTAGATAGGTTAGATACCTGTATCAGAGCCGACAGACTGGGTAAGTCAAATGGTGGTAGTTCAAAAGAAAGATGGTTCTCTTAGAATATGCTTAGACTCCAGACCACTAAATAAAGCATTAAAAAGAGCACATTTTCCATTCCCTAAAATTGAAGACATAACTGCTCGTTTAGCAGGTGCAAAGTACTATTGTAAGCTTGATGCTCAGTCTGCATTTTGGATGTGCCCTCTTGATGAGGATAGTTCCCGATTGTGTACTTTTCAAACAGCCTGGGGCAGATATAGATTTTTACGGTTACCATTTGGAATTTCTCCGGCTGCAGAAATATTTCATAAAGTTGTATGTGAGACATTCCAGGACATTGAGAATGTGGCAACTTTTCAAGATGATGTTTTATATTGGGCAGAGTCAAAAGACGAACTGCAGAAAATTCTATGCAAGATACTAGAAAAAGCTAAAATAAATCATATTAAGTTTAATAACAAAAATGCATGTTTTTTATGAAAGAAGTTTCCTTTTTGGGACACATAATTAGTCAGAAAGGAGTTGGTATTGACAAGGAAAAAGTTAAAGCTGTAACAGAATTGGAGCCCCCAAAGGACAAGAAAGCCTTACAACGAGTCTTAGGCATGTTTAATTATTTATCACAATTCATTCCAGGCTATGCAGACCTCACAGCACCATTAAGAAGTTTGTTAAAAAATGATGTTGAATATAAATGGGAAGAGAATCACATTAAATATTTTGAAGAACTGAAAAACATATTACACGAGTACACCAATACTGGCATTCTATGACATAAACAAGGAACTAACTCTGAGTGTTGATGCTAGCTTGTGTGGATTAAGAGCTGTACTAATTCAAGAGGGATGTCCAATTGCTTACGCTTCAAGAGCTTTGTCTGAGACACAGATGAGATACTCCGAAATTGAAAAAGAATTACTAGCTATATGTTTTGGAGTTGAAAAATTTAAACAATACCTCATCGGCAATGACTCTGTCAGAGTAGAAACTGATCATAAAACAATTTTAGGAATTATAAATTAACCGTTGTGTAAAGTACCGACAAGGTTACAGAAAATGATGATGAGATTACAACCATTCCGATTAAACATAGTATACACCCCAGGAAAATATTTGTATATAGCTGATACTTTATCAAGAGATTTTGAGAATGTTATCTAGAGCAGAAATGACTATGTTTTGGCCAGGTATAGTTCAAGATATAAAGAAATTTGTAAATGGTTGTTGGACATGCCAGAAATACCAGGACAGCAAACAAAAAATGGTTTTAGAATATAAACAAATACCTATGTTACCATGGTAAGAAGTTGGATGTGACATATTTCAATTCAAACAGAAGCAGTTCTTGGTGGTAGTAGATGCATTATCTAACTACATTGAAGTGGCAAGTTTGAAAGATTTAAGGAGTGTAACTGTAATTAACCAATTAAAGGCAATATTTGCAAGACATGGAAGCCCATTAATATTGTATTCAGATGGAGGACTTTGCTTTGATTCGGAATTGTTTAAGTCTTTTGAAAAAGAATGGTTCTTTACCCACATAAAGTCCAGTCCACACTATGCTAAATCAAATGGATTATCTGAAAGCGCTGTAAAGACTGTTAAAAAAATGTTTAGGAAAGCAGAGGATGCTAATGAAGACCCTTTGCTTGCTCTTTTAAACCATCGAAGTACACCAAGGGGTAAGGTTCATTCACCAGCTGCTATGTTGATTGGTAGACAGCTGCGGACTAATATTCCTTGCTCATTTGCAACTCTAGTACCAAAACTAACCTATGATAAGGACAGAAAAATACTTAAAAATTTAAAAGAAAATAGTAAACATGATTATGACAAAACTGCAGTAAAAAGGAATGGATTCAGGAGAAGTCAACCTATCAGATTTAAGAAAATGCCAACAGGCAAGAGCTGGATAAAGGGTACAATTGTTAAGAAGGCTAACCAACCCAGATCATATATTGTGGAAAATGAGGAGGGAAAAAGATACATGAGAAATGAAATATAAGACCTAGGGAAGATGCAAGAACTGATAAGGAAAGTATCGATAAATAAAGTGGACCCGATTACGTGTAATGACTACTGATGAATAGTTATATAGACTTAGAGAAATAATTTTTATACGTGACTTAGGTATAGAAAGAAAAATGAATGGCGTTATTAAGTGTTGTTTAGAATGGTTAATATTAGTTGTAGTGGACTATGTTTCGGATTGGCCTTTACTGAAAATTATTATTGATTATTTTTGTACTAATGGCTTGCAATCCCTATAGTTCTAAGTTAAGTTTACTTCAATGGAATGCCCAAAGTGTTAGACCTAAGAAACTGGTATATGAACAACTTTTGTTACAAGAAAAAATCCACATTTTTTTTTTATTTTTTATATTGGGGTCGCCAAATTGACGCCGCCCGCCTGGTGGTAAGTCGTGAAGACGTCTAGCGATTGTGGGCCACTCTCACAGCATACAATACTATAGAGCGTGGCCCTCAACTTGACGACCTACTGATGTGCCTCTTCACGCTCCGCTTAATGAACCCAGGATTATATGTGGGAGGAAACACGTGCACAGGCAGGGCGTTCCAGGCCACTATCGTTCGGCAGAGAAACGAACGTTTAAAACGCTCGGTTCTCGCGAACATTCTATCCACTGTGTGGGAGTGGCATCTCTGCCCGGCACGCGTTGTTCGGGATCGGAAGGAAGAGGGTGGGATCAGATTGAAGAGCTCTTCAGAACACTCGCCGTGGTAAATACGGTAGAATGCGGCCAAGGAAGCTATTGTTCGGCGCTGAGCTAGCGGCTCAAGGCTTCCCGTTACCTCCGGACAACCTATAATACGGATAGCCCGTCGCTGCATAGCGTCGAGAGCGTCCAGCAGATACTTCGCGGAGCCGTCCCAGAGGTGAGAGCAGTATTCGACGCAGGGTCTAATCTGCGTCTTGTACAGCAGACACCTCTGGTCCGGTGTAAATAATCTCTTTACCTTATTCAGTATTCCTAGTTTCCGCGAAGCTAGCCCTATACATCTTTAGATGTAGTTTTTATTATTGAGCTCTCGACGAACGTCTATGCCAAGGATATCAAGGTTGTCCTTCATTGGTAATAATGCATTCTGAAGAGAGGGTAGGGGAAGGAAAGGGGATTTCTTCGCTGTAAATGCACACGCGTGTGTTTTGCGGGCGTTGAACTCGACCAGGTTCTCGGTACCCCATTGAAAGATACAGTCGAGGTTCCTGTCGAGATCAGCCACGAGATGTAGTCTATCCTCCTCAATCTCCAACCGCCCTGCCGCCGGACGAGCCCAGTAGCTCCCGTGCAATGTGCTGTCATCTGCATAGCAATGAATGCTCCCGAGGGATAGCATATCATTGATATGCAGAAGGAAGAGAGTTGGTGACAGCACGGACCCCTGCAGTATTCACTTGCAAAAAGCGAGAAGCCTGGCCCTCGCAGAGGACCCGCATTCGGCGTTCGTTCAGAAAGCTGGCCATCCAGCTGCACAGTTGAGGAGGTAGACCATATGCCGGAAGCTTGGAAAGGACATAGTTACCCGGTTACCCTTAGTGAGACTTGGCTAGAACCGGACAGTTCGTTCCAAACAAATAATTATACCGTGTACCGGCGCGACAGAAGCGATGCGATACATAACTCATTGCGAGCACAGGCTGGTAAGCGTACAACTTCACAAGTCAGGTATCGAAACAGTATGCGTTCGGTTGTTAGACTGCCCTCATATTAATTATATTTTATCTGTGTACTGCCCGTCTACGGCTGACACAACACAAAACGACTGGGACGAGTTGTTGTCAAGGAGATATGAATGCGCATCACTTATCTTGGTCTTATAAGACAGATCCGAGAGGTAGCCATTTGTTTGACTCCCTTTTAAGTAGTAATTTTTATGTAGCATAAACGGAGTTTTGCAAAAATCGGTCACCGACATTTCTTTATGCACCTCGGATATAGCGATAGGGTTCAATTGGAGTGTATTAAACGAATCCCTTAAAAAGGATCATCTATGTATAAAAATCACAACATCTTATCATGGTATCCCGGTATCCCTGCTTCGTTAATTAAGCGAAATTATAAACTTGCAGACTTCGTTTCATACAAATTATGTTTAAAACAATTATTTAATGTATACCAAGCCACGGACAACGTCCAAAAAGATTAAGACACATTTGTTGATTATATTAATATTTCGGCTCATTTAAACATTCCAATAATTAAAGTCAATAACAACCCCATATCAAAGTTTATACCTAAACCTTGGTGGACCGTAAACCTGTCCAAGTTGGTGGCAGAACGAAGACTGCAAGTCTTCATTCTGCCGAAGTTTAGATCTAACCCAAGAAGTTTAGATCGAATTTTAGATCTAACCCCACCCCCCAGAATTATGCTTTTCTAAAGCAAAAAAAAAGCAATTGCGCAACGTGAAATACGACGCGCACGAAATGCCTCTTGGCAGAATTTTTGCTCCTCACTTAATCAGTCCTCTTCCACCTCAGACGTATGGCACAAGATGAAATGGATTAAGGGCCATAGAATTACAACCCAAAGCATTGACCTCCACAAAGCCGATATTCTCCTTCACTCACTCTCCCCGGATTATACCGTCCCAGCTATACAACACTTTACACCCGGCCTTCCCCAATTAAAAATTGATATAGATCTCCGTGCAGGAGTTAATTCAATGTATCAGACACAAGGATACATCTCCTGGATGTGATGATATAACGTATAAGATAATCCAGCTTTTACCAGTTAATGGTAAACAGATATTATTATCACTATACAACCGTTTTCTTTCTACGGGGCACGTCCCAGAGCAGTGGCGGGAGATTTTGATTGTTCCGATTCCCAAACCCGGACGGGATGGTTCACATTCCACATCTTTTCGTCCAATATCTATGATGTCTTGTCTATGTAAAGTATTTCATTTTATAATTAATATGCGACTTGAATAATGTGATAGGGTTTAGAAAGGGTAGATCGTGTATAGATAGTCTGGTTCACTAAATCACTCGGATTCAAATTGGGTTTTCGGAAGGTCTGTCAACAGCGGCGTGTTTTTAAATATCTAGTTCAATCAACGGGAAAGGGATTGGCACAGGGGGACCCCCTGTCTCCTCTTCTTTTCAATGTGGCAACCATCCACATTTGCAAGGTTATAGAACGTGATGTGTTCATCTCAATACTGTTGGGGCCTTATTGTCAAATCTAGGTTTAGAACTTTCGGTTGCTAAAAGCCAACTTTGCTTTTTCTCCAATAAGCGGCACAATTAACTATTAAATGTGGATATTAATGGAGCCGCTCTGCCGAGGGTGGACGCGGTCAAATACTTGGGGTTATGGCTAGATAGAAAGTTAATTTTCACAAAACATATAGCAGAAGTTCAGGAAAAGTTGTGCAAACATCTTAACAGATTAAAAGTATTGAGAGGACCCGGCTGGGGTGTCCATCCTGCCCACTTAAGAATGTTATACATTGCAGTTGTACGTAGTCGAATGGATTATGCATGTCAAATATATAGTCATTGTAGTATTACACATCTATCTAAATTAACTAGAATTTAAAATCAATGTGTGCGAATCATATATAGGATACATTAAAAGCACCCCAATTCACGTTATGGAGTCTGAACTGTTGCTTCCTCCGCTTTATATTCGTAGACAGTTTTTAGCTAGTAAGTATTACATAAAACTTCATTCGTTTAAACATTATGATGCCATCAATGATTTACATAAACTCTTTCTATTGACCACCCAAAAAAGATACTAGTGTCGTAAACGGAAGCCTATAATTGCAACAATTAGTACCGATCTAAAATCCATTGTCTTAGATTGCAACAATAATAATATGAATATGTTCTCATTAAATATATGGGACGGCTACGTGGACTTGTCAAATGTAATTGTCTTAGATATATATTATCTTTGATAAACAAAACTAAACGCCAGTATAACCCCAGCGCCCTTAGGGCACTCTGTGAACAAGTACAATATAGTACAAGAGTATGGGAACTTCTATCAGATCTACACAGATGGATCCAGGTCGAGTCATGGACTTGGAGCAGCACTGTTAGACTCCCAAACAGGAGAATGTGTTAAGTTTGACTTGAAACCAAGGTTATCTATAATGCACGCAGAATTAGTGGCGATATCGGAAGCCATAGTATTTATTGAAAACCTAGATTGCAAAGATGTTGTAGTATTTACAGACTCACGCAGTGCACTCCAGCATATTACTCAATGTGGGTCATCTTTGTGGCTTTAAGGGTATTCCAGTTACTTATAGTATTATAAAATTTATTTTGTCACTCATAAAACGAGATATTAATATTGTTCTGCAATGGGTCCCTTCCTATATCGGGCTATATGGAAATGAACAAGCCGATTCTTTAGCAAAGAAAGCTATCAGCTCCGGCATATCAACCGATTACCTTCCCTATTTTACAGACATTCTCTATGGGATAAGACTGACTTGTCGCAATATGTGGTCCGAATATTTCGATGAACGTTCTCTAACCAAAGGCATTTGGTATAAAATTATACAGCCTAGTCTTTCCCGGTCACTCTGGTTCGGAGGGTCCGAAATGAGAAGGGACCAAATAGTGACAGCTTTAAGGTTACGCTCAGGTCACTTTCCTTTAAATAAGTTTGCATTCTTAATGGGCAAAGTTGAATCACCGAACTGCACTTTGTGTGGATTGATTGAGGATATTCATCACATTTTTGTAGAATGTATTCGGAGTGTGGCCCACAGAGAGGTCCTTAACATTACTAATCAAAATGTAGCTGACTACTTAACTTTACTTGCAGACCCTCTGTCTAACCGTGCAAAAACCATATACAATATAATATATTTAGAAATATCTTAGTAAATCGGTAGGTATATAATCACGAAACTCTAATTTTTGATTATGTATGTATTGTTGATTATGTTGTATTCTCTGTTTTGTTCATCCGCTAAGCCCTATGAGGGCAAAATTAGCATTATGATAACGCCCTTTTTATATCAATAAAGAATATAAAAAAAAAAATTCAATGTACTGTGATAGGACAAAGGTGACAAATACCGGCTTAAAGCCCGCGGCCGACCCTCCTTCAATTGCGGGGGGCTACAGGTATAAACTCGGAATAATACTGGCCATCTTCTGTAAACTTACTTAGTATATTTTAGGCTATGCTCCAAATGTGCCTTCACGTGTGTAACTTCTAGATTAGCATGTACAGGGCTTCTATTTTCTTAATGTCCTTCGTATCGTATGCATATGCTTCGGCTTTCGTCAGATTTCCGTCGGTCTGAAAGGAAATAGATTTACATTTGAATGGGGGGAAAGCTGTTTAAGTTAAAGGCACGACAATTTCACAGCTCTGTAGAGTTACACACCGAAATCCAAACAAAATAACGTACGTAGTTCTAAATTCAAGTAAAATTTTAGTTTTTTAGAAGATTAATCTAATAATTTATGGACATGGATATTCGGTTGCATTTGAAAAAAAACATTGATTTCCGAGAATGCCCGTGAGACATTAAGAGAATAGAAGCACTGTACATACAGACAGATAGTCAGAAAGACAATAATGAAATAATAGTTACCTGCTTTGGGTGCTATTATATCGCCTAAATATTAAATACTCTCTCTATAGGTAATAGTGTATTAACGTTGTACAGTTAACTTATGTCGTTCAGTGTTATGTAAATGTCTCAAATATCCGCCGCGAAATGATCCTGAAAGCCATAAATATAAGCAGATCGTAAACCGAAAGTAGCCGTTACAGAATTGAAAAGAATTTATTCATCCCTCATTCCGTAGGGCTCAGATAAGTTAAAATATTAAAAAAATAATCCATTGTAGGTACACTTTTATATAGAAACAGATGGACTATTCTATAAGTACTACATTAATAAAGAGTAGTAGTAGAGAGTATAATGTTTGATAGATAACAATTACAAGGAAATGAATTGTTATATAAAATTTATATAACAATTCATTTCTTAGTTGTAGATAATAAAAAGGCCGCGGCCGCTCTTACGTCCGTTGCCGGGCGTCTCTGGTTACTAACAGAGGGTATGTCCAGTGGCGCCCGGGTAATTGTTACGCTGAGGATGTGAGGGGCAAACACGGGTACTTTTGAAAATCCTTTCAGTGTTGGAATCGTTATATATCCGTAATTATGTACTAAGTACTCTTTATCCCGGTAATGTGTGCTTGTGGGGATTGGGTACAAGAAATTGCTAATAATTAATATGACGGAAAGTTTCGGGAAGTGACAGGTGATATTTGTCTATACTATTGATGTAACGAATGTTAGATTTTTGAGAATGCGAATACGAATATTTCTGTTAAACATTCGCGATAGCGAATGCGAATGTTGTCTGTGAAATAAAACGCAAGCAAAATATACGGGTTTAACATAACAATAAGTCACGTTTAATCAAAAAAATCTCCGTTGCAAGTTAATTTACTGTCGAGAACCTCCTAGTGTGCTCCTTGGCTATGACGGTAGTCGAAGGGCCGGTGCACCCTGAGCCACGGAGGAGTACATCTCCTATGATACCACGGGAGATGTACTGTTACAGCGAGAGTGGAAGTGGTATCAACCACAACTGCTAGTTCGCGTCACAGATAAGACTGAGTAACGCACCAGGAGGCCACGAAGGAAGGTCACGACGGGTGTTGCTCAAGTCGTGGGTTGGATACAGCGGCTGGGACTAGAGTTGGCCCTGCAAGTCAAGTAACGGGGGCAGCAGTCGTATGGGCCCGTACGGGTGGCTAACAACGTGTCTGTTTAAAGACTGTATGAGACCTTGGCAGTCAAGATAATAAGAGGCCCGATAACCTCTTTTTATCTTGATGGCCAATTTCGATCTCTCTAGAGGCTGCATGTTTCTTAGCCGGAACGACCTGGAAGTGAGAGCCCTTGCGTCATTGTTTCAATGGCTCAAGGATGCACTTCTTTAGAAATCGAGGCTGAGTGGTCTCAACTCCGCCAGGATTTCATGAGGACTCTCTCACTGGAACCATGGTCTGTAGTGGGAGTAGGTGGAACGTGGCAGTGTTCATCTGCGAGCAGGTTATGATCGCGAATATGGCAACTTTACGTATATGGCAAAAAAATACCCTAAAAAGTAATAAAAATATCGACAATGACTCGTCAGGACCAGAAGGCTGGCTACTTTTTACTTATACGTAGGTCATACTATAAGTTTTGCGTAACTTAAAAAAACAACATGTTAAAACCAAAATATTATGTTAATTGCTTTTCAAAATACTCTCCTTTACATTTTAAACATTTTTTCATCGCACCATTTTTTAAAACAGGAGGACCACAGATCTGAAGGCATGTTTTCTACGTGCTGATTGAACGCTATCACTGCCTCTTCGGAGTTGGTAAAAGTGAAACCTCTAATCAAATCTTTGATTTTGGGGAAAAAACAGAAATCACAGGGTGCTAGGTTGGGGCTATGCGCAGGATGGGTGACGAGTTGTACTTTTTCGGAAGCTAAAAATGACTTCGTTTTGTTGGCCGTGTGTGAAGAAGCGTTGTCATGATGTAGGAGAACGCGGCTTTTGAGTCATCTTTCGCGAACTTTTTCTAACACCCTGGGTAAACAAATGGTAGAATACCACTTGGCATTAACACTCTTTTGATCTTCAAGTGGAATTGAACAGATGGGACCCGTAGCTGAAAAAAAAACACGATCATTTTTTAACAACGTTTCTCGCCTGCCTCACTTTTGTTGGCTTGTTCTCATTTTCAAACACCCATTCTCAAGATTGCTGTTTTTTTTCGGGTTCAAAACAATAAATCCACGTTTCGTCTCCTGTGACAATGTCATAAATAGCATTAGAATGCCCGTGGTCGTACTTCAGTAGCATCTGTGAGCACCATTCCACGCGTGCCCGCTTCTGCTCCGCTGTCAGTTCATGAGGGATCCAACGACAACAAAGTTTCCGAACTTTCTATTCTTCTTGTAAAATTTTCTAGATTTGACCCATACCAATCCCCATTAGTCCTCGAATTGTCTCATAGGTAATCCGCGGGTTTTCTTCAATTAACCGCTTAACAGTAGCCACATTATTTTCGTTGACGGCAGTTGAAGGCCGCCCTTCACGAAATTCGTCATGTAAAGAAACTTCGACCTCTCTCAAATTCAGCAAACCATCGCCTCACGGTGCTCAAACAAGGTGCTTCTCTCCCAAAAGCATTTTGAAGACGAGCGGCGCAGTCTTGCGGAGAGAGAGAACTTTCAAAATCATAAAAAAATCATCACTATAAATCTTTTCGACTTCATTCCATTTTCGTTGCATACGTAGAACTTTGATGTGTAATAAAAAACAATTGACAAATGATTTCCCGCCAATTGTTTTTTTTTTTTACTAAGAAGGTTGCAACGTTTAAAAAAATATAACATTCAAAATTCAAATAGTTCCGATTAGCTAGAAGTGCAAAACTTTTAGTGCGCCCCATGTAGCACAAAGAATTAGTTTTGGATGCCTGTTTGTAATTTTTATATACACTTTTAGTAGGTAAATGATAACGTACCTTAAATTAGGTTAATTAAACTGTTATCTCTTTACCCTTTGTTACATATATCGGAATATTGTTCCTGCAGTACAGTTCACAATCAAACTCATAACAATTGATTTAGTCAAACAAAGCCTTCGGCAACTCTATTGTGAGGCAGACATCTGAAACACAATTGTTAGTGCCTCAACTACAAATGTGAACACCCGAACATTTGTTGGTACTTTTAGTGTTTAAAGTAGATACTTACCTATTTGAGTGCAGATGTTTACCACCGATCGCGTAATGAGATAGAAATTAGTACTAAATTTATTTAAGAGTCACCATAACTGTTAGTGGGTTTTATGCATATAAAATGTGGTTTTCATCTCTCATGTTCTGAAAGTGGGGCTTTTTTTTTTTTTTTTTTTTAATCTTTATTTAGGGAGCTCTGCCACAATTATGACTATGTCGCTCCATCATAGCCACTTTTTATGTTACTTGTAATTATACTATAGTTAGTCTTAAATATTCTAAATACAATGTGTACATGGCCTTAGCTGTGTCTGACTGTGGACTGGCCAGGATACTGTTGCACCTACCGGTTTCCATTACACTAATATTTAGCACACAATTTCTTTGTTGTTGGATCCGAACACATTCCATCAATATATGTTGTACGTCCTCAACAACTCCGCAAGTTTCACAATTAGGCGTAGGTGACAAACCCATTAAGAACGTAAACTTTCTTGATGGGATGTGTCCGGATCGTAACCGCATAGCTGTTACCAACTTATGTCTACTCAGAGAACAGTTATCAATCCAAGGAATAACCAATGGCTCAGGTTGTATAGTTCTGTACCAGATCCCTTTTTCGGTAGACCTTTAAAGTGGGGCATTGCTTAACTGATATGCGGGTTGAAAGTGACACATTTCGGACCTAGGGCGTAAAGGCACAGAATAGGGAATGGTACTTACATAGAGAACTTGCACTCCGACGTTAATTAAAGCACATTCTTTTTCATCTCTCATGCTCTGAAAGTGGGTCATTGCTTACCTAATATGCGGGTTGAAAGTGATACAATTTGCCCTTAGGGCGGAAAAGTAAAAAAAAATATCGGCACATCTTGAGGCGATGGCAAAAACGTATACAGCCAAAGTTCGATAAAGACCACTAAACTGAACTGAAACTCCATAGCGCTTCAAAAAAATGTGTGCATAAAAAAAATGATATGGACAAATATAACTAGTGACAAGTCGGTATGATCAAAAGACAACAGTCTGCCCTAAATCAATGGGGAATAAGAAACAAGAATTTTTAAAAAATAAGCGGGAAGTACAATACTTGGTACGTGATCAATCTCTATTGTTACAATTTTTTTATCTGACTTTTATTTGCTTTATTCGCATTCGAAATGTAAAGTAGAGTGTGTAACTCGAGTGAAAACACCAGGATGCTTTCATCCCTTGGTTAATAATCTACTATTTCATCTCTCATGCTCTGAAATGGGTCACTTCTGAAATGGGCTTACCTGATATACGAGTTGAAAGTGATACATTACGGCCTGAGGGCGTAAATGTAAAAAAAATATCAGCACATCTTGAGGCGATGGCAAAAACGTATTCAGCCAAAGTTCGATTAAATCAATACAACATATAGTATAGTGTTTTCAACCAACTTCCAAAAGGAGGAGGTTCTCAATTCGACTGTATGTTTTTTTTAAGGTATAAAAAGTTCGCCGGGTGCCGCTGGAAATACGTTCTGCTTGTAACCAGAGACGCCCGGCAACGGACCTTAGAGCGGCCGCAGCCACGGGCCGCGGAATTAAAAAAAAAAGGTATAGAAAAGTTAATAGAGCCAAAATATCTCGTCATAAATGGGATGCTTTCATCCCTTGGTTAACAATCTACTATTTTATTACGAATATGATAAATCAATACTATTGAAACGAACTGAATTTGTACATTACCTATACTAATTAGTACCTAAATTACATCTAAATTCTAACATGCGTCAAAGAACTCCTCCGCCTCGTCGCTGACTGGCAATGTTCCGAGAAGGCTGATAGCATTACGTTGTATGGCAATACTTATTACTTGTGCCAAATAGTAACCAGCCTTCTGGTCTTGAGAAGTGTTGATCATGAGTTTTGATAAGTATCTGAATAGGCCATGACCACTCGGACCCCAAGATCCCAGTGTCTGTACCCAAAGCGGCTTAAATATGTAGTATTTATTTATAGTAGGTACATCAAAGTTTTGCTTGTTCGGAATATTCAGATTCTCAAAAAGATACATATTTCATTGTTTAAAGATTCGTTCTGTGACTTACTTTTGTTTAACAGCAGATATTCTCTTGAGGAAACCCCGGGTCCCTGAAACTCATTATTAAATAACGAAACAATTTCAGATTCACGATTTTCCAAGTATTGAGAGTTAGCAAAATGTAACATGAATAAATTCTATTCACATGTAGGTATAGACCCTCTTTTTTTTATTTATTCCGCGGCACAAGGCTGCGGCCGCTCTAACGTCCGTTGCCGGGCGTCTCTGGTTACAAGCAGAACGTATTTCCAGTGGCGCCCGGCGGACTTTGACCACCTCTGTGGTCTCTGCGGGGGTTTGGTCGGGATGAGAATCCCGCGTCGTTGGGGTAGGGTTTTATCCCGCGTCAGTGAGTGAATCTGGTTGCGTGCTATGGTGGGTGGCGATCCCGCCGTCCTCAGGCCCCAATGATGGAGGTCGATGGTCTTGAGCGTAGATGAGTCTGCGGCGCCCTCGCCGCTGACTACGGAACTCGGCGGGGAGGGTACGCTCCCTCTCCCTCTCAGCCGCCTCCTTCGGCCGCGTTCCACCTACTCCCGCTGGAGTCCCTGGCTTGGAGCATGGTCTTCAGCGAGAGGGTATCCACGTCCAGACCCAGTACGAGGTCCCGGCGCTGACTCGCCCACGCAGAGCACTCCACCAACGTGTGGAGTGCGGTGTCGTCGTCGGAAACCTCGCAGTGTTGACACCGGGGTGTGACCTCACGATGGATGCGAAACAGATAGCTACCGAAGCATCCATGCCCGGTAACGATCTGCGTCGCACGATACGTGAGGTCACCATGCTGCCTCTGCAGCCAATCGTCCATTATCGGTCTCACCGCCGCGATGATGGTGGTACCCCACTTGGGTTGCTCAAGTCGCACCCTCCATGACTCCATGAGATCCTGGCGGAGTTGGGACCGCTGGTCGTCGATTTCTCGAGATGCAGGCATGTGGTCCTGCTCCAGGTACAGCCGCTAGATACCATTGTTGTTTTTCTTAAGGTTTGCTTTATGTAAAGTCACACCTAAGTGGGCGTATACCGAATTGATTAAAATGCTAAAAGGTAAATAACATGGTGAAAGAGATTTTCAAAGCATACATAGAAAAACGTTTGTTGTATGAGAGCCCCTTTAAATATTTATTATATTTAGTTTTTAGTATTTGTTCTTATTGAAGCAACAGAAATACATTATAAACTAACGGGTCTTTTACGCGATTATTGAGATATATACCATACATACCATACCTCTTTATAACAGAATTACATCATCATCTGTAAAAATTTCAACTTTCTGTCTATCACGGTTCTTGATAAGCCAAAGAGAGACGGACGGATGGACGGACAGCGAAGTCTTAGTAATAGGGTTCCCGTTTTACCCTTTGGGAACGGAACCCTAAAAATTACCGCCATTATCAGATTTAGTACCCAGCTAGCTTTACGAGTAAGAATATTGTGATCTTCATGAACCTTGTGACTGTGAGTGAAGTACGTGACCCGAATGTGAACCGCCTCAAAGCAGCGTACAATAGGGCCACTAGGTTCAGCAAGAGGGCCTTCAAGAGAGCGGATGCCCAGCGCGTCGCGCGGCTTGGTCAGGAGCTCACATCCCACCCCACGGGCAGCCGTGGATACTGGCAACTGGCCAAAGCCGTACAGTAAAATTTTTGCCAACCCTCGCTGCCACCACTGCGTTTTACTGATGGATCACTGGCTCACAAAGCCCAAGAGAAGGCTCGCAGACCTCTTTGCGGCTAATTCCCGCGTCGATGACCGTGGCCTGCAGCCCCCCGCCATCGCCAACTGTGGCCACACTATGCCTGATATTGTTATCAGGCAATGTGATGTACGGGCAGTGCTGCGGTCGCTCGACACGCGGAAAGCCAGTGGCCCTGACGGCATTCCGGCGGTGGTGTTATGAAAATGTGCTGCTGAGTTGTCTCCAGTACTAACGCGTCTGTACCGCCTGTCATACTCTACAGGGCTCGTGCCGGAGGTCTGGAAAGAGGCGAACGTACAACCGATCCCCAAGAAAGGGGATCGCTCCGATCCAGGCAACTATCGACCCATAGCTGTCACCTCAGTCATTTGCAAGGTGCTTGAGCTCCTTATTAATAAGCAGCTCATGCGATACCTGGAGGATCACTCGCTAATCAATGATCGGCAATATGGCTTCAGGCCAAAACGATCAACGGGTGACCTCCTGGCATTCGTCACGCATGTATGGGGTGAGGCTATGGAAAAGTACGGTGAGTCCTTGGCTATTAGCCTGGACATCGCCAAAGCTTTCGATAGGGTCTGGCATGCTTCGCTCCTTTCCAAGCTTCCGGCATATGGTCTACCTCCTCAACTGTGCAGCTGGATTGCCAGCTTTTTAAACGAGCGCCGAGTGCGGGTCCTCTGCGATGGCCAGGCTTCTCGCTTCTTGCAAGTGAATGCCGGGGTACCGCAGGGGTCCGTACTATCACCAACTCTCTTTCTTCTGCATATCAATGATATGCTATCCCTCGGGAACATTCATTGCTATGCAGATGACAGCACACTGCACGGGAGTTACTCTGTTCGTCCGACGGTGGGGCGATCTGAGATTGAGGAGGAGAGACGACGACTCATGGCTGATCTCGACCGTAACCTCGACAGTATCTCCCAATGGGGTGCCGAGAACTTGGTCGAGTTCAATGCCCGCAAAACACAGGCGTGTGCATTTACAGCGAAAAAATCCCCTTTCCTTCCCCTACCCACTCTTCAGAATGCAACATTACCAATGAAGGATAATCTAGACATCCTTGGCATAGACGTACGTCGAGAGCTCAATAACACTAAATACATTGAGAGATGTATTGGGCTAGCTTCGCGGAAACTAGGAATACTGAACAAGGTAAAGCGATTCTTTACACCGCACCAGAGGTGTCTGCTGTACAAAACGCAGATTAGACCCTGCGTCGAATACTGCTCTCACCTATGGGATGGCTCCGCGAAGTATTTGCTGGACGCACTCGACACTATGCAGCGACGCTCTGTTCGCATTATAGATTGTCCGGAGGTAACGGGAAGCCTTGAGCCGCTAGCCCAGCGCCGAACAATTGCTTCCTTGGCCGCGTTCTACCGTATTTACCACGGTGAGTGTTCTGAAGAGCTCTTCAATCTGATCCCACCCTCTCCCTTCCGATCCCGAACAACGCGTGCTGGGCAGAGATGTCACTCTCGTACCGTGGAAACCGTCTTCGCGAGAACTGAGCGTTTTAAACGTTCGTTTCTCTGCCGAACGATGGTGGCTTGGAACGCCCTGCCCGCGCACGTGTTTCCTCCAACATATAACCCTGGGTTCTTTAAGCGAAGCGTGAAGAGGCACATTACTGGGTCGTCAAGTTGAGGGTCACTCTCTATAGTATTCCTGTGTACTGTGAGAGTTGCCCACAATCACCAGACGACGCCACAGCTTACCATCAGCGGGTGGCGTCAATTTGTCGACCTAAATATAAAAAAAAAAAAAAGAAGACACTTTGATAAGCTTTAAGTTGATAAAATAGACTTTCTCTTTCCTAAGGCCAAAGTCCGCCGGGCGCCACTGGAAATACCTTCTGGGGTCACCAGTGACGCCAGCAGCAATGGACATGGGAGACAAAAAAAAAGTCTTGCTCTTTAGATACTAAATACTAAGTACGCTAATATCAAATATTTTCAAAAAGCACTCCCCTTCAAAAGGATGTTTTCCAGATTAAAATCTTTCTCTGCCATTTTATTAGCTCTTATCTTTTGATAGAATAAGCAGTGTTGGAGATATTGTCTAACAGTTTCCTTTAGTTTTAGTAATTGAATAGCTATTGCAAGATTCCTTAAATTCATTGGATATAAAAGCTTTTTTCCAAGATTTTGTTACAAGATTAAGTTTTTTAAGAATTGAGATAGACATTTAGGTATTTTGGCCATATTGAATTAAACTTAACTTGACTACAAAATAATAAGTTTTTATTTTGAATATTTTCTCATAAAGACCAGACACTTGAATTTTAATCTAATGTAAAAAGCAATGCTATATATACATTTGCATCTGCATAATATTTTTTTGAGCACTGTAGGAATGTAGGTATATCCTTTAAAAATAAATAAAAGCTAACAAATAACTATGCTAACTGTTTTGTACAAAAAAACTTTTCCACAAAAAAATACACGTCAAAAATTGACACAACATCCAACTTCAAACTACAAATAGTAGTCGGAATGGGACCAAATTGAAATGGGACCACAATTTAAGCAAAACAGCTTATGTTCTGATGAAAGTTATTATTATTGTAAGACTCAATCTTGTGCTTCTCGTATCCAATGGCTTGCTGCGATCTTTGTGAAGTCGTCAGTTCACCTTGTGCCAGTAGCATGCCAACCCACGCTGTGTCTTCCAGTATTCGACGCCACTCGAAGAATTATTTAGCCTGCCGACTTTCAGTTCTGCGGGCAATATGCCCAACCCACTGCCTCTTCACCTTGGCTACACTTTAGGATATGTTGGTGACTCTGGTCTGGATCTCGCTGACCGAATGGTTTGGTGTTTATGGACGCGGTCTACTCCCATTAATGGGCGTCAATTCCATTTATATCATTAGCGTAATAGCGCAAACATCTATTTATACAAAATCTAGTTCATTACATTTTTGTATTTCAAAGCAATGAGTTTGCTTAAACTAGTCTTAAAATATTTTAAGATAGAAATTATAAATGTAGATAGAGCCAACGCAAACCGTAATAATTTGCATACTTAATGCAAACTTTACCTACATTCACATTTCTACTCTGAACCCAGCAAAGATGTCCGAAGTTACAACATAATTGAAATTAAGTGAGTAAGTTAGTACAAGAGATCCCAAATATTAGTCGAAAAAGGGGTGGCATGTCACCCTGGTGTGGAATGAGACTTAATGTTATCAATTTACGCGTACAGTAAGGTGCGTCTGTCGTCTGCCAAGGTCGTCATCGAGGTGAATTTAGCTTTACACGCGATTACGTAGGTAGTTTAATATAATTACCATTTATTTATAACCATTAAGGAGTAAGGTAGGGTATAAATGTCCATACGGCTGTTGTCATCTTCGTTGTCTATAATTCCAAATTCTCTCTACAGAGAGGCGAAGCGTAAAATACAATCCATCGAGGTAATAATAGTATTAGAAAGAAAGAACCATTTATTTAGTGCACTGTGGTCACACACTTACAACAAATGAACAATTATAGGTAACATAATGAACAAACAATTATGACATTGGGGATTGGAAGTATGTTCACTTGAATGAGCATACTTCCAAACCCCAAAGTCAACAAACGCGCGGTTAACAGATTGACACACAAATGCACCAAATGGGTGTCCAGTTCAGCATGTGTCAGGTGGAAACCTGACGCTGGTTTTCAACTGGAACCCAATTGAGCAGTGACATACGGACGCCAAACCGTCGAAGCCGTGTATAGGTAAAAAGTAGGTGTGTTGTGGCAATGTACTATTATATGATCGAACATCCTATACTACTAACTATTAGACCCAACTGTCCAAATGGGTTCACTATCCATTTGCATAAAAAAATAACCATAAAATATTTTGGCATATGGTAATTTAGACTAATGATATTTATGCATAATATTTTTATCCATAACAAATTTAGCATATTTGTCTTAATCATAAATAAAATTAGCATAATCATATTTAAGCATAAAATTTATAAGCTTATATTTATAGCTTTATAAAGGCATAAACGTATCAAACTACAATGAATACAGTCATAATCATCTTACGCAGAATAAGTAAATATGTAAAATAATTAAAAGGGGGCTTAGGGGTGGCCCAAGGGCCACCCCAGCTGCACCTAAACCTACTTTGACACTATATAATATAGGAAATACTGGTTAAAGTAACTTTTTTATTTTTCATTCATTTCATTAATTTATACCTATTAATTTTTAGTAATATATACTATTAGGCGACTGTACACTATGCCTAAAAACATTGTGCAAATTATAAATATGCATAAATATATTAGACCTAAATATAATTATTCCACAGTACATATGCTGCTAAAATCAATCAATTATGACCAAGTATAATTATGCCAAAAAAAGTATGCCAAATTCATTGAGCTAAAACATTTTACGATTACATATATTATGTTAACGAAAGGTATCCCGTCCAAATGCATATATGTGTACATACATCCTTGCTCGTGGTTTTATTACAAAAATACAACAAAGTAAGTAATACACCTCTAATCAATGATAAGTGTATTTTTCGAGTTTCATTACTTTCTACATGTTGGATCTGATTGAATTGTTATTTCACTGCCGGATATCATTGAAGTTCAGCTGTATTTATACAATGGTTGAATTCCGTATACATGTTACACACCAGAAGGTATTTCCAGTGGCGCCCGGTGGACTTTGGCCACCTGTGTTATAAAACGATCCCTTGAATAACTTTACGTCTTAGATAGATACTAAGAGGTAAAATTATACAGAGGATTAACATCACAAAGCAGCAGTTCCATTGAATCCCATTAATAGATTTACTGGAAACGGGATATATCCGTTCAACAGTTTTATTTTTACTGACTTGAACTACAATACAGATGAAATCACTGCGATGGAAGTTGCCGATGAGGCCATAGAGCTTCCTGTTCCAAATCATGAGATGTCACGGTCACGTGCTTCATCAACCGACACAATGTAACTATCAGAAGCACCACAGTCTTGGCTATCCAAGAAACTTTTAATTTTACACCTCAGTTGTCATCCTTAGTCCATAACATGTGTTTGTATGAAACGAAACTTTACTAAGCCTTTTAAAATCTTAACACATAAAATAAGTACGGAGTTACAAACATAAGTAATTTCCATATTCTTAACTATTGTGAGCATAACCCTACCTAACCTAACCTAATATAAAGTTTTTCCCTTAGGGGAATAATATTCCACTCATCTCCCCTACATGATATAAACACGACGAAATTCCAGAGCAAAAGGCAAAAGTTCGAGGCAAGATGAAAGTTTCGTTGGCTTATAGCCTACACAGCCAAAACTTTTAGAAGTTGGAATACATCACATATACTCATGCACACACAGTTCGTGATCAGAGGTTTGGCAAAATGTAGATACAGGATGCGGCAGAACGGACTACCTAGTTTCAATATAATAATATTTTCAATTTTATATTTTTTAAATCAGCCAAGGCCAATGAGCTGACAGTGCATGTCATTTTAGTTTTACTTAGTTTTGAAAATGATATCACGAAAATGGTGGCCATAAGTGTCAATACACTGTTGGAGACTGTGAATTATCAGTGTTATGTTCCTATATTGAACATAAATCCGAGTTCAAAATAAAAGAGATTGTTGAAGAACATGGGGTGCAGGATTAAGTAGGGGATATATGTTTCCAAACTGACGTAGATACAGCTCACACAGCGGGACTTTCGCTGGAAAAGTTAGAATTTTTGTAAACGACTGCAGACGGACTATCTTGGTTATTGAAACTAGATAGTCCGTCTGCCGCACCCTGTTAGACAACTGTTCTTGACATCGCGGAGTTAATGTTCAGGACTATAGTTGGGTAAGTAAGTACCTTGTATTAACATGTTGTTGAGTTCCCGATATTTAGGTACTTTTTGAACTACTTCCACGTTTAGGAAACGTTTACGGTTGTTACTCATGGAAGCTCAAAGGAGGCTGAATAACGTTAACGTCAATATTTCGCTGATTTGACTTGTAATCAGTATTACACTAAACTATTGGATATTGTGTATATGTATGTGTATGTTTTTATTTATTGTGTGTATAATATATGTATAAGTATGTCTTATTTAATATGTATTTTTATATACCGTTACCTTCTATTTATAATTGTATCACTTCTACTGTCCTTTATTCACACAACACAAGCCATCGGGGGTTCGGCATCGGTGAGTCACTGACCAATTGGGTTCTAGTTGAAAACCAGCGTCAGGATTCTACCTGGCACAAGCTGAACTGGACACCCATTTGGTACTTTTGTGTGTCACACTAATAATCGCGCGTCAGTTGTTGGTTGTGGTTTGGAAGTATGTTTACTCTTAATGAGTGAACATGCTAGAGAGAAGGTCTATGCCGAGTAGTGGGCGTCAAATGCTCTGAGATGATGATGATGAATTTCATGTATCTGTCAGGAAATTTTTTATCCATTCTAGAATGTTCCGCACAAATAAATAATATTTGGATAAATAAATATGTATCCAAATCGCTGTTGACGTCTACGTATCGTAAATTATGAATACTTTAGACTCATTCCTATCCTACGTCCTACATAAGTAGGTACATGTAAATATGCCTTTTTATCCAACGAAGTGGACCGAGGTTTATTTTACACCCATTTTTAACCGACTTCGAAAAAGGATGAGGTTCACAATTCGACTGTTTTGTGTTGCGCCCACGCCGTTCATACAAAAGCGATCCACCAATCACGTTGAAGTAGGTGGAGTTTAATGTTTAGTGATTGGTTGCCATCTCGAAGTAGGTAAGGCCTGTTGTGGTACTAGAGGTTGTTGATATTCGATTTAGTCTCATCAACCGATGAACAATGCTGCTAATATGCTAATATGAGCACGGAGTCTGCTGGCAATGAAGGTCATGTCAGTGCTCTCAGTGGCACAAGTGGAGAAGAACTATCCAGGTAAAGGTAGTGTCGTGCAGTCTGCAGCAGACGTCTAGAGATCATCCTTCCAAACACTGTGGATGACCAGTAGGACCCATGGGCGTGCCTCTGTCCAGCTGGATGTCGCACGACATGTGATGGCAGCCTTCTGTTGACGGTGTAATAGTCGTTTTATAAGTTTTTTGGCTGCTGGATGGTACGACGTAGATATGGTAGTGGGTTTGAATTGAATAACGCGTTTGTTTTCTTAACTGATCACTGGCTGTAATTCAGTGGCATGTGGATTTCATCAACCCGCGACAGAGCATTAACAACCACGTTCTCCGTTTTGGTGATTTCTTTAATGTCTGTCGTGAACTGGCTGAAAAGTCCAGGTAGCGAAACTGACGTGGTGTGTAGCGGTTTGTGATCTGTTAATGCTAGTGACTTCCACTCGTTGTTCTGTTACTGTTGCATGACTGCACCAATGAGTGCACTGCTGAGTTTGTACGGCTAATTCCACTTACCTATCAGGATGTACTAGGCGTGTGTAGTCTGCCAGACTGTTCTTCAGACTGAGCTTCTGGTTTACTAAAAACTCATTTGTTTGTGTTTATCACAACGTCATATCCAGTCAGTCTCTTGAACGGAGTTCTCAAGTGTTGCTGGTTGCTAGTGCTGTCGGACTACTGGACATCAAAACAGATTCGATTATACGATGACACCATCGACGTATACAAACACTAGTCCAAACCTAGCAGTAGAAGGTTTGATTTACGTTACGGAACCCAAAATCACTAACGTGAAAAAGCTAGTAACTAAGTTGTTGGTGCACTCACCGTCTCGCTACAAGACCTCCACCAATTTTCAACTCTACGCGAAATTTTACATTCCGAAATGTCTGGGCGCCTCGTCAGTTGCTCGATAGGTACACGACTTGCAGATGAGGTTGGTTTAGCCTCTAAGTTCTTGGTGATACCTCTATGCACCCTACTACTAGTAGTAATATTATAAGGGTGAATTGCTCATACGTAAAATCCAGGCGGCGTAACTGAAAATCATACCTTAAAATTAAGCTACAACAATGCTTTTTTTTTGTACAAGAGGTACTATTTATCTGAATAGAGTCATGTATATTATGTTATTGAAAAATATGTTTGAGATTATATAAAAAAGTATGTATGCTTATACTAAGTTTGGTGGTTCGTCCACAACCCGTTTTATTAGGAATAACCACAGCTTATTTAAAACTCCGTTAGTTTACTAAATATAATTATTTTTATTTTTATTTAATATTATTTTTTCTATCCCTACATACAATTTGTAGTAATTAGTGCTATATTTTATCTCAGAATAAATATCTATCCGCGATAAAATGAAAATTTTGGTGTCACTAACAAAAACGTCGCCTAAATCGTATTGAAGGTACCTAAAAGGACGTTACTACCATCATTCGAATCGTTCAGTCGAGTGCTCGCGTGCACCAGTGCCAGTCGTGTGCCATCCGTGTTCCGACTTCCCGCCAAAACGTAAGTAAGACTCTCCGTAATCCCTTGACAAAAATCATGCAATTTTTGTGTTGATAATATTAAACGTCTTAATCTCTTTGTATGTTTTAATTTATTTGTATAGTTTGTACATTCGGTATAAGTTTTAAATAATAGAAATATAATTACTTTTTATTCAGTAGTATTTCTTTAAATCAACTTATTTTCTACGATTCTAATTTCGGTGGTGCAATTTTGGAGACTTTGGTACTAATCACTAAAATTGCTTAATTACACCAAAATTAGTTTTCTAACAGATGCTCAATTTAAAACGTTTCTCTCATGCCTTGGCATGCCTTTGCAAATTTGATATAGACGTACTTTAAATGGTTAAATACTGAAAACTTTTAAGTAGGTACCTATTCCTAGTATTTCAGCATGCCAAAGAAAAACTCAAAATCAACTCAAGCAGAGTGTTTGGAGAAGAAAAGAACAGCAGAGAGAAAAAGAAAAGAAAAAATTAAGAATGATCCTGTGAAACTAGAGGAATTGCGAAGAAAAGAAAGAGAAAATACCATCGAAAAAAAGCGGAAGGAAAAATCCTATCTTTGAATGACATGACACCACGTGCTCGCAGAGTACAACAAAAAAGAAATCGGATTAATTTTAAAGCATACTATGAAAGGAAAAAAAGAACACAAATAACGAACACTAAATCATCAACCCAGATTTGTGAAACTGTAAATGAAGACAGGATATCGCCTTCAATACTGCCTCGCTCTGAAAGCCCTATTCCAAGTACATCACAGGCACAATTATCCAGTTTGCAGACTTGTCACCAGTTTCCGAGAATCTTACGATCACGGAAGATACTTCTAGAAGAACCATTTGTCGACAATAGCGCTGATTGTAATTCAGAACCAAATTCTGCCGTGATTAATTCCAAGCCAGAAACACTTTGTATTGATCAGTCAAGTACTCCAATTTATATACGATCGTCGCCACAAATTGCCCCCAGTATCAGCAGCATACATTCGCCTGTTTCAAGTTTTGCGCGAAATAGTCCAGTATCAGATGTTTCAACTAATTCTTTTGTATTAAGAAGACAACTTAATGATAATTTTAAAAAATACCAAAAACGAAAATCCGCTGAAATTATGTCGTTAAGAAAAACTATTATAAAAAAAAAGAAGAAAAAGGAAATGTATCGCAACAGTTAGATTGCACGGCTTCGGCCAGTTGCCAGTATCCACGGCTGCCCGTGCTCCTGACCAAGCCGCGCGACGCGCTGGGCATCCGCACTCTTAAAGGCCCTCTTGCTGGATTTTGTGGCCCAGTTGTACGCTGCTTTGAAGTGGCCCACGTTTGGGTCGCGCACAGCCCGGGCCCTGATCCAGGCGTGATATGCCGACTGTTTTTGTCGAACAGCTTTGGCACAATCTCGCCCGAACCAGGGACGGGCTCTGCGGATACTGGCGACATCAGTGAAAGGAATGTAATATTCCATCTCTAAACTGATCTCGCCAGCAAACGCAGTAGCGCTATCCGAAGGAGCCTTTCCTACAAAGCAGCGCAGGCTACATGGGACGGACGCATAATAATCACGTAGACCGTCCCAATCCGCTGACGAGTAGTGCCATAGTCGTCGTGACATTTGTACAGCACGTGCACCTTGACACCTTCATGCCAGCATGAAAAACACAGTGGTCGGAGCTACCCAATGGGGCTCCTACCGGAACACTGTACTGGGCTGGGCGACTCGTCAGCAGTAGATCCAGCAGAGCGGGCGCGTGATCTGACCTGTCTGGTACCCGGGTGATCCCGCATACCATCTGGGTCAGACCGTGGGAGAGAGCGAACACGTGGGCGGACCTACCCGCATGATCAGTCCTGAGGGACCCCAGCCATTCAATGTGATGGCCATTGAAGTCCCCCAGAAACACTAGGTCAGCGTTCGGGACTGCACCTGCGCATCATCAGCCGTCTCGCTGAGGTACTGGAAGAGCTTTGTTGTCTCAGAATCCCCTTGTGGCAACGGTAGACGCAATAGACGGCGCGATAGACGGCTCATAGAGCCATGGTCTACGTGCAGCCAAAAGACGGAGTTGGAGGGGTTCTCTAGGCAGCGCAACCGGCGGCAGCAAACATCCGCCCTAACGAACACGCACACCCCGGCTTTATCTCGAAATTGTTCCTCAATGACATAACCGGGGTAACACAGGTACGACGTGTAGTCAGGGCGGCGTATTTGTGTCTCCGTGAGGAACATCACAGCGGGCCGTGCCGTCTCAAGGTTATGGTGGACGGCGTCGAGGTTAGCATGCAGTCCACGGATGTTGGTGAACTCCACCTCGAAAAGTGAAGTTGTGGGGTTTCCTGGGGCCGCTGTGGAACGTTTACTTTTTTGTGTTGCACTGCCATTATAAATTTGAAGAAGAAGCGTGAAGACAGGGCGACATTTAGTGCAGCAGTAATAACTATTTAATAATAAATTTTAATAAATTTTTATTTTATAATAATTTTGGTGACAAATATAAATTTTGGTGTAGCTATATCTAATTTTGGTGTTATATATATACAGTTTGGTGTATTGACAATTTACGTGTCGATAATAAAAAACAATTTTCAGAGTTAATTAGGCTCCTCTAGCATTTTATGTATCCAAATAGGTATTTCTAGCTAAACATTGAATAAGATTACCTAAGTATCTAGAAATAAAAAAAATCACCAAAATTAGGTTAAAATTCATAGATGTTGAAATTAACCCATAAACGAGAAAGTTTGTACTCGTAAAATAGTTTTAATGAACATTATTCCATAGATTTTGATTAAAATTGACAAATAGGTAGTCTACCCGGTAATAAAAAAATGTGATAAAACTAGCGAGCAGAGCTGAAGGCATTAACTTTTATCATTATAGCGGAAAACTAGTTTAACCAAATGTCAATAACGGTCGTGTATTTTACATAGTTCATATTTCCTTTGTCTCCAATATTGTTTTAATTATTTGATGACGGTTTCGAGAACTCATGTTGAAATTTGACTATTCAAATAGACTGGTATATTTTTTGTACGAATACATAATTGAATAATCCAGAGCACAAAATAATAATATTTCATATCATAAATTATTTAATTATATGACGAGGATATGATAGGTATTTATTTATGTAGGTACAAAATTATTGAAAGGCTG
Source organism: Nudaria mundana (assembly GCA_963556515.1). NCBI lineage: Eukaryota > Metazoa > Arthropoda > Insecta > Lepidoptera > Erebidae > Nudaria > Nudaria mundana. Next base: position 28,941,587 of record OY748286.1, read on the forward strand.
TTCTAGTTCTGGGGTAGGCTGAGGTGAGTTGCACACCTTATATTTAATACTCCCGCATTACGTGGGACCTTTATTGACCAACGTATTGGGACCAAGCCTATTGCTATTCCTGTTAAGGGCACCGTACAATAGAAGATCAATAACCATTTCATTATATTCTTATTGCTGTACCTATGATATCTATTAATGAATCATTTTTTTCTTGTTTTTTAGGGTTCTGCAACCGAAGGGTAAAACGGGACCCTATTACTGAGACTCCGCTGTCCATTCGTCCGTCTGTCACCAGGCTGTATATCATAAACCGTGATAGTTAGAGAGTTAAAATTTTCACATATGATTTATTTCTATTGCCACTATAACAACAAATACAAAAAATAGAATAAAATACCTATTTAGGGGGGCTCTCATACAGCAAACGTGATTTCTATATATAGATACGTACGGAACCATTCGTGCCCGAGTCCGACTTGCACTTGGCTGGTTATTATTATATATATTGACCATTCTGAATCCGAACCTAAATTCCTACACCAGTATAACCAAACCAAATCAGGATTTGATCTTAATATCTAGAAATAATCGATCGATCAAATGGGAAAAAAACCAGTCGTAAGTATCTTATATTTATTTTATAATAAAGGGAACAGAAAAAGACAACCGCCGACCAATTGCTTCCTTGGCCGCGTTCTACCGTATTTACCACGGTTAGTGTTCTGAAGAGCTCTTCAACCTGATCCCACTCTCGCCCTTCCGATCCCGAACAACGCGTGCTGGGCAGAGATGTCACTCTCATACCGTGGAAACCGTCTTCGCGAGAACCGAGCGTTTTAAACGTTCGATTCTCTGCCGTACGGTAGTGGCTTGGAACGCCCTGCCTGCGCTGCGCACGTATTTCCTCCCACATATAACCCTGGGTTCTTTAAGCGAACCGTGAAGAGGTACATTACTAGGTCGTCAAGTTGAGGGCCACTCTCTATAGCACTTCTGTGTACTATGAGAGTCGCCCACAATCGCCGGACGTCGCCACAGCTTACCATTAGGCGGTTGGCGTCAATTTGCAATCAATAACAATAAAAAAAGAAATAACAAGAAGCTACATACATATACAAAACATAAACTACACAGTAAACTATCTAAAACTAAAAACAAGCAGCCCATAACTCAAGATAACTCATCTCTCAGATCAACCCATAACTCTGCTATAAAGTAAGCTATTCTGAACTACGACGTTCTGAGTTGAAGTATGTTCGTAGTAACAACATTATTAATTAAAGCAATATGATAATAGAATGTTATGAAGAAATAAGATCTGAAAAAAAAAATATGGATTTGAACTGGTTCTTGGTAGTAACAGTATTAATAAAAAAATATAATCACTAACTGTTATGAGTTCTGATGATAGTAATAAAAATGTATGAATAAAAAAAGTATGAAAAATAAAATTATGAAGAGTGATGATTATGAACACAAATCGGTAGTAAGGAAAAGAATAGGATTAAAATTTTTATGTGAGCCAATATGCCTAATTAAAGTCTTGGGCGTCTCGGACTCTCAATGGCTTACGCGTAGTTGAAAAAGTAATTAAGCACTCAAGTAGTCTCTGGCATTACCTTCTGGTGCATACCAGAGACGCCCGGCAATGGACGTAAAAGCGGACGCGTAAAAAAAGCACTCAAGTAGTTAGTCAAGTAGCGTGTATCCATTACATATTTATAAGATTAAGTTTACTAAAAAATGTTACAATTGTTTCAGGCGATCACCGGTTCTCCGGGGTCATCTGTCAATCTGACGAAAATGAGATAGTCATTGTCAACCAGGCAAGTAACACATAATAATATTAAGTATCTAATAACCCAGAATAGGGAATAGTTTGTAAGTACCTTAGATCAAAAATACTATAGATATTAGATTCAGTACAAATACAACGCGGAATCATGGCACTCGAATACTAAGGTAATTATTACAAATACCATCTATAAAATAAACAAGATTGTACATTGATGGTTGACATAGAAATAATTTGTAATAAATAATACAAAAGCATCAATGTACAGCGCTGTTGTCGCATCCCTCGAGAGTCAGAAAGCGGAATAGGAACTTAGTACGGATTCCATGCGCTAAGGTTATAAAATGAATGTGGAGCCGACATTGCATATAAAACTTTTTTTAATGAAATACGATGAGAAAGATATAACTTGAATTAATGTGAATTTTATTCTTCACGTATAAATAAATGTATAAAATAAACTATATAGATAAAAGATTACAAAAACGCTAGTACGAAATAAAATCAACCATTATATTTTCACACACACCCTGTAACCTAAAACAAACAATCAATCAAATAAATTTATGGGTACACATACGCACCTACGATAATTATGAAATATTTGAAAATACTAGGTGGTATTATGAAGTCTATTTAATTTGGTCACTCAATTGGTATTAAGAATACAAAGTATTTAAGCATTATCAATATAATATCTCCTTTTCCTGTAAAATATTTTGCACGGCTGTTATTTTATATTTATTTAATCCTTTTTTAGTGACATAACTAACGTACTCTTTAAAATGCTTTGAACAAACAATAGTAGAATTATTAGGTTTAAACATTTCATCTTCTCTTTCACGTACTATAATACGCCTCCATTTTTCTTGTACGAGTATTATTGCATTATGGGGAAAACTTAAAACAAAATAAGACATATTCAAAAAATATATCAAACAGTAATCAAAAATTTAAAATAAATAAATGACGACTCCATCTTTCTGTATGAGACTTGTTCTAACATTGCGGTGTGAAGTTGCGCGCTTGTTTGCACAGTTAAAAATAACCACACTATAAGTTTTGCGTAACTTAAAAAAACAACATGTTATAACCAAAATATTATGTTTATTGCTTTTCAAAATACTCTCCTTTACATTTTAAACATTTTTTCATGCGATCGAACCATTTTTTAAAACAGGAGGACCTCAGATCTAAAGGCATGTTTTCTACGTGCTGATTGAACGCTATCACTGCCTCTTCGGAGTGGGTTAAAGTGATTTTGGGGAAAATACAGAAATCACAGGGTGCTAGGTCGGGGTTATGCGCAGGATGGGTGACGAGTTGTACTTTTTCAGAAGCTAAAAATGACTTTGTTTTGTTGGCCGTGTGTGAAGAAGCGTTGTCATGATGTAGGTGAACGCGGCTTTTGGGTCGTCTTTCGCGAACTTTTTCTAACATTCTGGGTAAACAAATGGTAGAATACCACTCGGCATTAACACTCTTTTGATCTTCAAGTGGAATTGTACAGATGGGACCCGTAGCTGAGAAAAAAAACGCGATCATTTTTTTACCAACGTTTCTCGCCTGCCTCACTTTTGTTGGCTTGTTCTTATTTTCAAACACCCATTCACACGATTGCTGTTTTTATTCAGGTTCAAAACAATAAATCCACATTTCGTCTCCTGTGACAATGTCATAAACAGCATTAGAATGTCCGTGGTAGTACTTCAGTAGCATCTGTGAGCACCATTCCACGCGAGCCCGCTTCTGCTCCGCTGTCAGTTCATGAGGAATCCAACGACAACAAAGTTTCCGAACTTTAAATTCTTCGTGTAAAATTTTCTGGATTTGACTCATACCAATCCCCAATAGTCCTCGAATTGTCTCATAGGTAATCCGCGGGTTTTCTTCAATTAACCGCTTAACAGTAGCCACATTATTTTCGTTGACGGCAGTTGAAGGCCGCCCTTCACGAAAGTAAAGAAACTCGACCTCTCTCAAATTCAGCAAACCATCGCCTCACGGTGCTCAAACAAGGTGCTTCTCACCCAAAAGCATTTTGAAGACGAGCGGCACAGTCTTGCGGGGAGAGAGAACTTTTAAAATAAAAAAAATCATCGCTCTAAAATCTTTTCGACTTAATTCCATTTTAGTTGCATACGTAGAACTTTGATGTGTGATAAAAAACAATTGACAAATGATTTCGTTATTACTAAGAAGGTTGCAACGTTTAAAAAAATATAACATTCGAAATTCAAATAATTCCGATTAGCTAGAAGTGCAAAACTTTTAGTGTGCCCCATGTATCCTTAAGCAGTGCATTATTGCACATGAAAAGCAATTAACAATGTGAACTGATTTTTACTTGTCGAAAGTATGACACTCCATCCTCTGTTTTCACTCTAAAAGAGTAGTTTTTTGCACTTTTTAAGCGAACACTTTGTCATTGTGAAATGTCTTACTACCAGCGCGGTCGCAAGTCGCATTTTCGATAGTGGACCGAGTTGAAGTGGTGCCGTTTTTAAAGCACTGATCGGTAATCTAGGTATTTTTGATCTAAGGTAAGTACTTACATAGTAATAGAAACTTTGATATTTATTGGTTCAATTAACACTTAAAGGGCCATTTAATTAGGTAAGTATTTAATAGGTTAAGGGCAAAGCTGGGCATTAACTCGTTAATCCGTTAATCGTTAATTAACGAAATTAAAATTTCGAAGAACGGATTAACTTTTAAGTTAACTTAAAAATATGTTAACGGACTCGTTAACTTCCGTTAAATTTCCGCAAGTCCGGTAATCGTTAATCCAGCTCCCGTGATCGCGTTGTGTCCAGTCACACTGTGACCAAACGTCGCAATATTAGCGTATCCGAAGACTACGTAACTATGAGTACAAACCGTGAAAATAATAAGTTCGACTAATTAGTTTTTCGTCCAGAACGCACTTAGTCTATCATCCAAATGAATGAAAAAATATTGTTGGTCAACATGCCTATATTATACATACTCAACTTTATTATATATATATATATATACCCTTCTTTTTGGGTTTCCATACCTACCCAAAGGGAAAACAGGAACCCTATTACTAAGATTTCGCTGCTGTATCTGATAAAGTTGAAACTACACAGATAATGTATTTCGTTTGCAACTATTAGGACAAATACTAAAAATCAGTCAAGTGCGTGTCGGGCCACGCATAGAATAGAGGGAAGAGGGGTAGTTGTTGTTTCTTACCTGTTAACTTCCAGAACCAACAGTAAGAAGATTCAATTTTCATTACGCGTTAACGGATTAACGATTAACGTTAACTTGCGTTAAAATTTCTAAAAAGTAACGCATAAACTTTTAACGAAGTTAACTTTTTCAGTAACGGGTTAGCGATTAACTAAGTTAACTATTTGATTAACGGTGTTCAGCTTTGGTTAAGGGAAAGTGATTAAATAAAATACAAGCGTTCATTTAGCTTTTTACTTGTACTTTGTTTCATGTACTTAATGTACATGTAAAATTAAAATTTAAACAATGTTTTCTAATAATAACACTTATGAAAATCAAAAGGTATCTGTTATCCGTTTTGCCAGCAGGGTCGGGTAAAACGGATATGGCACTGTAGTCGGGCAAAACAGCACGCAAACAGAGTCACTCACCGACGGGATAAAACCTTACCCAACGACGTGCGATAAAACCCGACCAAACCCTAGGGTTCGGTCGGGTGTGGCCGAAGTCCGCCGGGCGCCTCTGGAAATTCTTCCTGGTGCGTACCAGAGACGCCCGGCAATGGACGTAGGAGCAGCCGCGGACTTAAAAAAAATATAAGGGCTGCCATGCATTACTTAATAAGTAGGTACTTAATTAAAAATTATAAATAGTAGTCTAAAATGATTATGTAGTAAGTACCTACCTATTGTCATTATTTTCTTGAAATAAGCGTTATGAAGTCACACAGATTGTTTCAACGTGTGGTTTATTTTCATTCCTAAACATAAGAATAGACCTGATATGACTTATTTGTTCGACTAAAGTCTATCAAAAATAAAAACTTTATAAAAAACTAGCTGATCGCCGCAGCTCCACCCGCGTGATTTAGTTTACTCGTTCCCGGTTCCCGTGAGAACACATTACCGGGATAAAAAGTAGCCTATGTTACTCAAGGTGAATGTAGCTTTCCAATGGTGAAAGAATTTTTGAAATCGGTACAGTAGTTTTTGAGTTTATTCATTACAAACATACAAATCTTTCCTCTTTTTACACGCAAAAAATTGATACAACAACCCACTTCAAATTACCGAAATGGGACCAAATAATTGTCGGAATGGGACCAAATTCCACCACTTCGGAAGTAGTAGCTTTCATTAAAAAAAAAATTCAAATTCGGTTCGCACAGTCCAGACATATAAGACAACAAACATAAAAAAGAAACATACAGTCGAATTGAGAACCTTCTCGTTTTTTGGAAGTCAGTTGAATAGAACAGCATGTCTTCGGTGTTTTATATTAAATACTTTAACATATGTTATTGCTATCATAAAATATAATGCAGCCATACCGTAATCTTACAGTCGTAGCCCTACTTAAATGGAAGATAATAAATTTTGGGCGAGTAGACACATAGTCTTGTTCGGTAGTAAAGTTACTTTTTGTGAATTACATCACTGACAACTAAATCTAGCCGACCAGAATTTTCCACATGTCTAAAGTATTATTATTTAACTATTATATACCTTTACCTATTGTTTAAATCAAATTATAATCTACTAAATGAAACATGGCCATAATGGATGATGTAAGAATAAACTTCAAAGCCAAAACAAAAAAATGTGCTAGTTAAAGTTATGTTTTATTTTTAAAAACACGCCAAACATTGACGTGAATGTCGAGACTAAATAGTTGTTGTTTTTAAAGTAAATAAATATGTATATTATTAAATTAAAATGGGACCCGTGTGGGTTGCAGTAGCTTTCAATTAAGAAAAATCTAAATTAGTTCACCCAGCCGAAAGATATGAACTACAAAACATAAAAGAAAAAATACAGTCACATTGGGAACCTTCTCCTTTTTTGGAATTCGGTTAAATTGCCACGTTTATGTAGTACAGGTGCTGTAATTAAAACTTATTAATTTTTAATTACAGCAACAAAAAACTTAACACAAATTGCATATTTACATACAAATTAGAAAAATCACCTCGTAGAGCTTGTACGAGCTACTTAGTACTTCCCAGCAAAGAGTCAATTAGGGAATACAATGATTAGTTAGATGTCCCTGATTGCTGCAGTAATGTTAAGTCAAGGTGTCTTGGCTGCTATTTTCATGTCACTGAGATTTGTTACGCCTAACGACTTTTTGTTTGTACAAAGTGACTTTGTTGGTAGGTACCTACTCCGAAGTGTATGTTCGTTTGAAATTCAAATAAGCAAATTTGTGACACAAGCACGTTCAGGCAAACCAATACATTTTACTGGATAAACAATATTATAACAACGTTGAACAGGTGTCCTGTGACACTAAGCCCTTGTTCACACATGGCGGATCCAGAATCAGGTGAGAACCGCACGGGTCTTTTGTGGAGTAATAGCGGTTGAGTGTCGGTAACGGCGCGGTTCCAGCCGTGTCTGAACAAGGGCAAATTCATACAACTCATTAGAATCGCTGAATTAGATAATTTCCAGAAAAGTCTCTTTATTCTTAGAACAGTCTGAATTAGTTAGTAATTGTGTTCCAGTAACTTTGGTAACTTTAACAGGTATTTTTCTATCAACAGAAGTTCGAGTGGACTGTTAGCCGCCCCATCGATCCAGGCGAAGTGATCTTACTGCGTTTATTGTGCCGTTCAAGATGGAATACAACGACAGAACTTGGTGTTTACCGCCTCGGCTTACAAATACTCGTCAGTGACGGCCAGTTATACCTCACCGACACCCTTGTTAACGAAGACAACTCTGTCGTACCAGTAAGTATTATTCTTATATGTACCTACCTACAACCTATATTTTATAATATGAGTACGTATGGTGTTACGATCAACCTTAAATGATGACAGAGGTTTCTGATAATATAACTTTGTTCGCAAACGATACTTCAATAATAATTTAAAATAAATAGAAAAGATGGAGAACTTATTCATTTTTACCACATCTTAGTGGTTCTCAGCAAATAATTTACTTTTAAATACAACGTGGCAATGCTGCCAGCCTTCTGGGAACATTGCCAGTCGGCGACGAGCCGGAGGAGTTCTTTGACGCCTGTATATAGTGTAGATTTTAATGTGTATAGTATAGTTTTTAGTATTTGTAAATAGTATTTTTATCTACTATTATGTATATTGAATTATATGTACTAAATTAATAACATGAATACTTTTAAATGCTAACAAATATAAATGTACTCGAATATTTGGACGTGAGAGCGGCGGCGACTTTAGGCCACGGAAGAAAAAAAAATTCCAAGTTCACCGAAAATATATTTTTGATAATCTAATTCCAGTCTTAAGGTTAGCTGCCAATAGTCTTAGCTCTAAATAGCAGTTTTTGTACTGTAAGAAAAATATTACTAACTGCTGAATGTTATTTATTTTACCATTTCTGAATTATTATCTTACGTTGAGAGTCAAATTCTGAAAATCCCCAAAGGTAGTATTTTTGTAGGCAAACTCGACACATAATAAAACTTCATGCTTTTAGAGAACAACAGTAGACTTTAGAGAAACATGTTCTAATTTTTGGCTTGAAAGTCTCTTTTACCAACAATGTAGGCAGGTTCCCTACTCATTAAATTGGTGTCATTAGTGAACAATGTTTTCAAAAACATACGAAACCAGATGTTTTATGGTTTTGGTACTTCAAATCTACCCTTTATACTTTCGTCATGTTCGTCCGTCCTTCCAATTGGCTAGTGCTTAAACATGTTTTTGCAAAAACAGTGCCCCCCTCCTCTCTAAAAACTAAATGGCTGGCGTAAGAGCCTGAAAAAATTCATGATAGTAACAGTTGTCCATGTAATAACTTCGTTGTTCAGGAGTTATAGAGGCTTTTATCGTTAACTACAGAACCCTATTTCTGCGGCCAAACCGTGTTGCGCCTCGTGTTACTCTTCGTGTTGCCGCGAATATTTCTCTAGTGGCCACACGCGCCGCTACTCGCTCCCCTAGTATGACTCGTGTGTGATAAGTTGAGATCTGATCGCTGTGATCTTGCTTCGAGAGCAAGTCTTATCTGAATCGGACCCAACGCTTCCTGCAGGAGACTGTACCTGAAGATCCGGCCGTCTGTCTCCCGTGTCTGTATCTCATGATGAACCGTGATAGTGAGAGAGTTGAAATTTTAACATAAAATAATCTTTATATATAATACGCCAGTGAAGCCGCTTCTCCTCCTAAACTAAGAGTCGCACAGTCAAGTGTGGCACACCGTTGGAAAGGTCGTGGTCTCAAGTGGTGCGATAAGATTAGAAATTTGACAAAAAGTTAATTTTAACATGATTTAAACTGGATTTAAGCTTTAGTTTTAGTACCCGATTTAGTAGTACTTTAATCTATTGATTAAAGTACTACTAAATCTATTATATATATTATACATTACATATATTATATACTATATCTATATAATTGTATTCATATAACAAAAATTGAAACTGTTTGCTGTCTGTACAAGGAAGATATATAACAAAAACTGATGTAGGGAAGCTTTCTGAACACAATTGAACCCCATACAATGGTTTTTAGATTTTTTGTCTGTTTGTCCGTTTGTATGTATGTTTGAACACGCTAATCTCAGAAACGGCTCAGCCGAATTGAATGCGTTGCGGTTTACTCTACTTAACATTTAGTGTTTGTTTCATTCGAATCGGTTTGAAAATAAAAAAGTTTTTTTGGGTTTAAAGAACTACACATAAACGCAAGTTAAGCAACGCCCGTGGCGGTTCAATTGGCACAAAAAACATGTCAAGTAACAGACACGATAAATAGACATAGGTACATGAAGCCAATATCCCCGTAGGGGTAGGCAGAGGTGCGTTATACACCCACAATTTGCCAGTCCTTTTGTTAGTCCCACGTAATAGGGGGCAAAAATATTGCTGTTAGAGCAATATAGTAAATCTATAACCACTCAATATTTCATTTCAAATCAAAATTACAATAGCCAGGTCAGGTGTGTCTACCACTGACACCAATCTGACCACTAATATCTCTGTAGTCCGAGTGGCTCAGTAATCAATAACTCTTTATACACTTGAGACAAGCGGGTGTTCTACGCGATTAATACTTAAAAAAAAACTCGAATAAAAAAAAACCCGATGTGCAGAATTGAATTTCACTATTTGCTGTTTTAGAGTTTTCGAAACGAAAATCTCTTATACAACAGTAATGTGCGTCCGTCCGCCCGTGAACAACTTTCAACTCGAGAACGGTAAGAGCTAGAGAGAGCTAGAGAGTGTAAACGTCAATCGACTTAATAATAATAATAATCATTTTATTCAGATAAATTAATCCATTTCATGGTTAGTACTACCTAAAACTATGTTAGTAAATTAAAATCAAATAAAAAAAAAAAAAAAAACTTAGCGCGGTCAAAGACCTCTAAAATTAACTTGCCCTTTGACCTCGGATCCCAAGGTCAAGGGCAAAACGAGTTCAAATCGAGAACGGTAATAGTTAGAGAGTACCGACGACCTCTAAAATGATGTTGAACTTCATGTCATGTGACATTTTTTAGATTTTATGAAAAAACTTTTTTTTTTTTTTTTTTTTTTTTATATTTGGTACACATTACTATTGAGAGTGGCCCTCAACTTGACGACCTACTGATGTGCCTCTTCACGCTCTGCTTAAAGAACCCAGGATTATATGTGGGAGGAAACACGTGCACAGGCAGGGCGTTCCAGGCCACTATCGTTCGGCAGAGAAACGAACGTTTATAACGTTCGGTTCTCGCGAACATGCTATCCACTGTGTGGGGGTGGCATCTCTGCCCGGCACGAGTCGTTCGGGATCGGAAGGAAGAGGGTGGGATCAGATTGAAGAGCTCTTCAGAACACTCGCCGTGGTAAATACGGTAGAATGCGGCCAAGGAAGCTATTGTTCGGCGCTGAACTAGCGGCTCAAGGCTTCCTGTTACCTCCGGACAATCTATAATACGGATAGCCCGTCGCTGCATAGCGGCGAGAGCGTCCAGCAGATACTTCGCGGAGCCGTCCCAGAGGTGAGAGCAGTATTCGACGCAGGGTCTAATCTGCGTCTTGTACAACAGACACCTCTGGTCCGGTGTAAAGAATCTCTTTACCTTATTCAGTATTCCTAGTTTCCGCGAAGCTAGCCCTATACATCTTTCGATGTAGTTTTTATTATTGAGCTCTCGACGAACGTCTATGCCAAGGATATGTCCTTCATTGGTAATAATGCATTCTGAAGAGAGGGTAGGGGAAGGAAAGGGGATTTCTTCGCAGTAAATGCACACGCCTGTGTTTTGCGGGCATTGAACTCGACCAAGTTCTCGGTACCCCATTGAGAGATACTGTCGAGGTTACGGTTGAGATCAGCCACGAGTCGTCGTCTCTCCTCCTCAATCTCAGATCGCCCCGCCGTCGGACGAACCGAGTAACTCCCGTGCAGTGTGCTGTCATCTGCATAGCAATGAATGTTCCCGAGGGATAGCATATCATTGATATGCAGAAGAAAGAGAGTTGGTGATAGTACGGACCCCTGCGGTACCCCGGCATTCACTTGCAATAAGCGAGAAGCCTGGCCATCGCAGAGGACCCGCACTCGGGGCTCGTTTAAAAAGCTGGCAATCCAGCTGCACAGTTGAGGAGGTAGACCATATGCCGGAAGCTTGGAAAGGAGCGAAGCATGCCAGACCCTATCGAAGGCTTTGGCGATGTCCAGGCTAATAGCCAAGGACTCGCCGTGCCTTTCCATAGCCCCACCCCAGACATGCGTTACAAATGCCAGAAGATCACCCGTTGATCGCTTTGGCCTGAAGCCGTATTGTCGATCATTGATTAGCGAGTGATCCTCTAGGAATTGCATGAGCTGCTTATTTATAAGGAGCTCAAGCACCTTGCAAATGACTGAGGTGACAGCTATGGGTCGATAGTTGCCTGGATCGGACCGATCCCCTTTCTTGGGGATCGGTTGTACGTTCGCCTCCTCCCAGACCTCCGGCACGAGCCCTGAAGAGTATAACAGGCGGTACAGACGCGTTAATACTGGAGACAACTCAGCTGCACATTTTCGTAGCACCACCGCCGGTATGCCGTCAGGGCCACTGGCTTTCCGCGTGTCGAGTGACCGCAGCACTGCCCGTACATCACATTGCCTGATAACAATATCAGGCATTGTGTGGCCACAGTTGGCGATGGCGGGGGGCTGCAGGCCACGGTCGTCGACCCGGGAATTAGCCGCAAAGAGGTCTGCGAGCATATCCGCTTTCTCTTGGGCTTTGAGAGCCAGTGTTCCATCTGGGTAACGCAGCGGTGGCAGCGAGGGCTGACAAAAGTTAGATTGCACGGCTTTGGCCAGTTGCCAGAATCCACGGCTGCCCGTGGATGGGAAGTGAGCTCCTGACCAAGCCGCGCGACGCGCTGGGCAACTTTCGAAAACTCTAAAATATATGGCAAATTTTTGCCATATTTTTAACTTGTTTATAACGCGTGTACGTTGGTCACACTATAAGTTTTGCGTAACTTAAAAAAACAACATGTTAAAACCAAAATTTTATGTTTATTGCTTTTCAAAATACTTTACATTTTAAACAATTTTTCATGCGATCGAACCATTTTTTAAAACAGGAGGACCACAGATCTGTAGGCATGTTTTCTACGTGCTGATTGAACGCTATCACTGCCTCTTCAGAGTTGGTAAAAGTGAAACCTCTCATCAAATCTTTGATTTTGTCGGGGCCATGCGCAGGATGGGTGACGAGTTGTACTTTTTCGGAAGCTAAAAAGGACTTTGTTTTGTTGGCCGTGTGTGAAGAACCGTTGTCATGGTGTAGGAGAACGCGGCTTTTGGGTCGTCTTTCGCGAACTTTTTCTAACACCCTGGGTAAACAAATGGTAGAATACCACTCGGCATTAACACTCTTTTGATCTTCAAGTGGAATTGACATACATGCAATAAAAACTAGAAATAAGCATAAATTGGTTGGGACGTATTATCGTTTACAGAAGGTTCATGACTCCTTTGCAGGATTTGGTATGCGTTTTTATAACAAAATTCCTCTAAACATTATGAACCTTCCTTTGAATAAATTCAAAGTGGCTGTTAAGACACACCTCCTAAAAAAGGCATATTATACTATTAAAGATTATCTAAACGATACAGAGAAATGGCAATGAGTTGCTTGCTCATCACTCGAGCTACATAGGGGCTACTTCTGTTTGAAATGTTGTTTTATTGCTGAAACTCACTTATTATTGTTAAATTATTATTATTATGATATTGTAAGGTATGGGTACTTTGAGATTATGTGGCACCTTTAACTAGTATTGACTTTTTTTTTGTGAATAACAGATTCAAAATTTGTAAGTTCACTTGGTCTACACATGGTCACGTACTGCCCTTGCCCTCTTTTTATTGTTGTAACAGAATCATTGTATTTACTGGCGAATAAAAAGAGTGGCCGTGAGTTTTTCTTGTCAGGTTCTTTCCTCACAGGCTCTACCTATTGCCTTGCGAATCTGGCGGTAAATGTAAATGTAGAAGCATTTTCTTTTTTTGACGTTCATAAGTGTTACTTTGTGACCTACATGAATAAAGATATTTTGATTTGATTGTACAGATGGGACCCGTAGCTGAGAAAAAAAACGCGATCATATTTTACCAACGTTTCTCGCCTGCCTCACTTTTGTTGGCTTGTTCTCATTTTCAAACACCCATTCACAAGATTGCTGATCTTTTTCGGGTTTAAAACAATAAATCCACGTTTCGTCTCTTGTGACTATGTCATAAACAGCATTAGAATGTCCATGGCCGTACTTCAGTAGCATCTGTGAGCACCATTCCACGCGAGCCCGCTTCTGCTCCGCTGTCAGTTCATGAGGGATACGACGACATCAAAGTTTCCGAACTTTCAATTCTTCGTGTAATATTTTCTGGATTTGAATCATACCAATCCCCAATAGTCCTCGAATTGTCTCATAGGTAATCCGCGGGTTTTCTTCAATTAAACGCTTAACAGTAGCCACATTATTTTCGTTGACGGCAGTTGAAGGCCGCCCTTCACGAAATTCGTCATGTAAAGAAACTCAACCTCTCTCAAATTCCGCAAATCATCGCCTCACGGTGCTCAAACAAGATGCTTCTCTCCCAAAAGCATTTTGAAGACGAGCGGCACAGTCTTGCGGAGAGAGAGAACTTTTAAAATCATAAAAAATCATCGTTCTAAAATCTTGACTTGACTTAATTCCATTTTCGTTGCATACGTAGAACTTTGATGTGTGATAAAAAACAATTGACAAATGATTTCCCGCCAATTGTTTTTTTTATTACTAAGAAGGTTGCAACGTTTCAAAAAATATAACATTCGAAATTGAAATAGTTCTGATTAGCTAGAAGTGCAAAACTTTTAGTGTGCCCCATGTATATACCCCAGTAAAATTGTAACTGGTTTGTACATGATGTGATTGAATGTCTGTTACACGATTAGTACCTAAAAAAATCGAAGTAAAAAAAACCCGGTGTGCATAATTGAATTTCACTATTTGCTGTTTTTATAACGCGTGTATTCCTCAACCAATCAATCATCATCATACATAATAACAAATCAGTAACTGGTGATCAAGAAAACTATAACACGAACACGGGGCTGCCGGCAAAAGCTTATCGGCGTCAAGGGCCGCGCCAAAATAATAAATTCCCATCTCGTGGTCCCGTTGTTAGTTCTGAAAATGGATTTTAGATGGCGCTTCTCGATATAAATTCGAGCTATGGTTACCTATAATATGTTATGTCAAGTACATTTTGGCGCCAAGAGTTATTGAATTTTAATCAATTATTTTTACTATTTTTGAATAATGTCATTGAGTCCTCCGGGATTTACTTGGCATTAAATAAATGAAATGAAATTTATTCATTTAATGAATATAAGTGAGTTAAGTCGGAGTCGGTCGGGTACTACCGACGTCCGACCGACGACACAATCGGTCTCTGTCTAGTCGGAGCACGAGAACACGGTTTTCTACCAACAGTTTACAATGCTAGTGGTTCCTGCCTGCCTGCCTACAGGCTCCAAAGGGTAGGTAACGGCACAGATAAAGAATATTATACTAGTAACGGGGAAGTTACGGACTTACTCCCAATCGCAAAATAGGGGTGTGGCTGTATCATGGACACGGCCGTTTATTGTATTGTAATACGTGAATACATCTCGTAACGAGCTATATTTTCAATACAAATTTTTATTATTTATTTACTCATGTCTGTGAGGAGGGTCAAATGTAGTGGAATATCTATTTCACACAGCGCCATGAAGACTGAATGATTGCCAATCGCCAGCAAAAAGGTTTTCTTTTTAATAAACCTATTTTACTTAAAAACTTACAAGCATATTTTCGTCCAGGGACGCCCGGCAACGGACGTTAGAGTGGCCGTGGAATTAAAAAAAAAAAAAGCATATTTTCGTAAAACTAATTCCAATCAAATAAACAATCAGTAGCTCTTTTTACAAGAAAAGCTACTTGCTATATGTCTTTATATATATATAATTCTACTGTACGTGTGAATGTAAGTGAACTCCTCCTAAACGACTGGACCGATGTTGATGAATTTTTTATGTGTGTTCAAGGGGATTCGAGAATGGTTTAGATTCACAATTTGGTTCTTTTTTTTTTGCAGGGCAACGTCTGTCGGGGCCGCTAGTATATATATATATATATATATTTACACTATGATATTAAAATGGAAAAAAAAATTCCTTCGATTATAGGTTTTAAGTTCTGTCGTGTAGTTCTTAATTTTAGGCTTTATTCATACTGTCTACTTATTCTTCGAAATGGTATCTGTAATTAGCAAAAAGAATGGGACTTCTACTAAGCTCTAGTTTAAGGTCCATATAAGAAAAATCGTGACCGCGCGGTTAGCTTTGTGCGGACTGCGCGGCCATAACTTTGGAGTGATGTAGGTCGTGAAGTCCAAACAGTAGGGCTTTATTTTTATAATCTACATTTTCTTCGAAATCTTATCAGTGATTAGCAAAAAGAATTAGACTTGTAGCGTACGACTTGTACGTAGCTCCGTTTAAGAGAACTGGTGGCCGCGCAGTTGAATTCGTGCGGACTGCTCGGCCACGGTTAAACCAACCCTTATAACTTTCTAAATATATTGACTCTTCGAATTTGCGGTTTTCACTGTTCGTCTTTTACAAATTCCTTCGAAATGCTGACATTGCGGCACTGTTTGACTCGGATATATTATGGTTTTTAGATGCTCTTTCTAACTCTAATCGATTTATGTACTTCGATTTGGCTTTTGGAGACGTAAGGGCCCGACTTTGTATATTTTTTGATATTTTTTTTTTAATTTTAACAACTTAGTATATTTGTGTTTAGTTAAGGAAACCGGTTTACCCGTAGAAAAGGAATTAGGAGCCATATTGGGTGTGCAAAAGTCAGAGGAAGCTTTTTTATTTTTTAGATATCGGGGGGGGATATTGTAAAGCTAAATCCAAGTTTGTCGGGTTCAAACCCTTATTTTATTGTCATATAGTTCTTAGTACATTAGTACCTCAATGATAAAGGTATGCAGGTATTTCAGTCTTTTGATTTTTAAAAAAGTATTGTATGGTGGTGTTGTTTATTCAATGAAGTAGACAAATATATTCATAGCGTGTCGAAAACAGCATATAAAATAGAAACGTATTGTGTACACGCAAGTTCACTTTCATGATTCTTTTGTTGGCCGTAGAAAAATGACAATAATTTATTTTAGGTTTATGAGTAAAAATAAGAGTAATAAATATACGGGATGGAAGAGAGGCTATACGGTAGGCTAACATCGTGTTTGAGGAATAAAAAACAAAGCAATGGTGCGACAACAAAATAATAATACATGGTAAATATCCCGAATACATTTCCAAAGTTTATAATAATAACGACCATGGCAGTTTAAATAACTATATTTTTCGCAGAGTTAAAAAGACAACAAAACGTCGACAATTGTTTCGCCTCTAAACGAGGCATTATCAAGACTGTCTCAAAGAGAACAGCCATTGTCGACGTTTCGGGAGCGGCTTTGTTTAGAAAATTTCTTCTTCAATTTTCTTTATTACTCTTTCATTTGTCATCTAATCCAAGAAATATCATTCAAATGTTATTCATTGTAAGCAAGGAGTGTGTGTGTGTAAAGTTTCATGCAAATCGGTTGATAAATACGGCCTCAAACATGATCTGACAGAACCCGTAGATGGGTACAGACGAAAGAAATTCTCCCCAGACTGCAAATTGTTTCTGACTGCAATTGATTGAAACGGAGCCTTCGGTAGCTTCGCCCCCTCGGTCAATAATAAAGGTAGCGGACCGAATGTTTAATGACTTAGTTAATCCTGGTAGGTACGAGTCGAACAATCGCTTAAATTTAAGAAATTCAAACAAAAGAATGGTAATAATATTTTTCTTCTCTTTTTAGAGTTCCGTAGATTCGGAACCCTTATAGTTTCGTCATGTCCGTCCGTCCGTCTGTCTTCGGATTTCTTGCTAGAAACATGAAACTTCGTATGGATATGTGTATTTACTACTTTGACAAAGTGCTAAAAGAAAATTATAAAAAAAAGTAACCAGAATTCGTTTTTTTTTCTTGTGTTTACCTCGGAGTGTGGGGTATCATTAGATAGGTCTTTTAAAATATTGAGAGGTTGCTCA
This sequence comes from Nudaria mundana, assembly GCA_963556515.1. Lineage (NCBI taxonomy): Eukaryota > Metazoa > Arthropoda > Insecta > Lepidoptera > Erebidae > Nudaria > Nudaria mundana. Next base: position 28,959,210 of record OY748286.1, read on the forward strand.
CATGATTTTTTGATTTAAGTATCCGATTGCGAGATATTTAGCTCTGAAGAGAATGTTAATGCGTCCTCTAAAATCTAAATGGCTGTCGCGAAGAACCTGAAAAAATTTATGATGGTAGTCCATGTACTAAAGTTTGACGGAAAACTATAGTGGATTAGATAGCTCTGTCAGTTCAGGAGTTAAAAAGGTTGTTATGGGCGACTACGGCCTATTCTACGCGTGGCCCGACGCGCACTTGACTGGGACTTTTTTTAATAAAAGGAAAAGCGATGTTACAATCTACCTGTTGTTTATTCTCCTTTACTGAATCTTTTACACCTGGATATAGTGGGGTCCTACGATCTATATTTATTTCGTCAGTTTAGAGAACTGACACACTAAAGTGGTTCTTGATTTTTTTACAAGCTAAACTAAGCTATAAGCTTGTGCTATGGGATCTAGACAACTGATAAACATACTTATATATTTCTAAATACATACATAATATACATAGAAAACACCCAAACTCTGAAATAAACATTTGTGAGGAAAGAACCTGGCAAGAAAAAGTCACTACCCCTACAACCATTTACAGACCGTACCTTTCTATAATATTAGTGCAGGTTATTCATATTGCGTGGTATAATGTATCTAAAAGCACGGGTATAAGTGTATAACTCACCAAATGTGTGCATTTGTAAGTTGTATTCATAACACTGAGAACAAGCGCAATCATTGCTGTGAATTATTCGGTGGAATTTAGTGAGAATCGGTTAACATTAATGATGCAAAATATACGCTAGTTTACAACTGTTATATTTGCAATTGTGGTTTGTTAAACTCAGCACCTAAATTAAATTGTTTAGTGCAGAGTGGTCTGATCTAATAACTTAGTCATTAGATAAAGCAATGATATTACTAGACTAGAGTAGCTACTACCTTTGTCTAGTAACGATATTACTAGAAAAAGGTAGGCTATGTTATTTATCCCACGTAGGAATAGACGACCGATATCAAATCAGCCTGACCCATTGAACATGCAACCTCGGATTTCATCCGCTTAGGCAATTTAAATTTTTGGTCATACAGGAGCTGTACCAACCTGTAATCTGACCAAATACAAATATACATTTTTTTACCGAAATTTATTGGACTTTCTTTTGAAATTGCTATTGGTATTGTTAACTATGTCCAAAAATAAGTTTGGACTAATATGGTTCTGGACATGTATTATTTATTAGGTAATATCGCTAGAAGTCGTCACATAGGGCGGCAGTTGCCTGTTTGATTATAACCTCTTTATTAACATGCAAATGGTCATCTGCTGATCATCGAAGATGAGGTTAGGGCAAACATAAAAATTCCCGATTGCCAGCAGTTATGTTAGTGTTACCGGGTGTTACGACTGTATGTATGTTGAATCTATGCTAATATTACTAGTGGTTCTGTGAACCGTAGACTTCGGGAGCTTTGTTTAGAAAATTTATTTTTCAATTTTCTTTATTACTCTTTCATTTTTCATCCAATCCAAAAAATACAATTCACATGTTATTTGTTCATTGTAAGCAAGGAGTGTGTGTGTAAAGTTTCATGAAAATCGGTTGATAAATACGGCCGCAAACATGATCTGACAGAACCCGTAGATGTAGAGATGTAGAGGTAGGTACAGACGAAAGAAATTCTCCCCAGTCTTAAGTTGAAACGGAGACTTCGGTCGCTTCGCTCCCTCAGTCAATAAAGCAGCAGAGTTTGTTTGCTTGTTTGAAAGCGCTTATCTCAGGAAGTACTGGTTCAATTTGAAAAATCATGTTTTTATTGAGATGTGCATTTATCGATCAATGCTATAGACTATATAACATCACGCTACGATGTATAGCAGCAGAGCAGCAGCCAAATAAACAAACGCTTTTTGAAGTAAGTAAAAATATAATAATTACACACTTTTTAATTTTTTTAATTTACAAGTTGATGTTTCTTCATTGTGATGTACCCGTTACACTACCAACTTGCACCACCAGTAGTGTAATGGGTATTTTTTTATACCTGTTACACTACCAACTAATAGTGTTGTGAAAAATACTTTCTTATTTTCTTATACTTCTGTCCATTCGTTTATTTTCTTTTTGACAGTTCGAAATGAAATGAAATCTTTTATAATGGGCAATCATTTTCATCTGTACACGGTGCACCTGTTGACACATTTAAATAAACTAAACGGATCGAGATTCGAATGAGATTTCGAGAGTGCTTATGTAGTTCTGTAGTCCTAGTATTTTATTTAAGGTACGTGTCATTTATAATAAAAGATGGCCTCACCATCATTGTGACTAACGAAATATGATCAAATATGGGTACAATAAACAGCTCTGTCTACCTCATCAAAGCATAAAACAGAAGAATCTATATGACATTTTTAAGCACGATCAAAGGTGAACGGTTTCTGAACAAAACTTCTTCGAACACATTTTGAATTTTTAAAGAGGAACAATTCTTAGGTACATTATTGTTCATCTCTCATGCTCTGAAAGTGGGTCATTGCTTACTTAATATGCGGGTTGAAAGTGATACATTAGGGCGGAAAAGTAAAAAAAAAATCATAAGCATATCTTGAGGTGATGGCAACAACGTATACAGCCAAAGTTCGATTAAGTCAATACAACATTCTGGTTTTTGAATGATCATAAACAAAAAAAAGTTGGGTTACAATAAAATAAAACGTAAATAGCAAAAACAATAATTATTTGGACAGTTATACCTTAAAATACTTAGTATTTTAAGGTTCAAAAGAAATAAATGTTTCAAAAACGGGAAACATTTATTTCTTTTGAGAACTTCCGTTGCGTGCGCTGGCCAAACGGTTAATGTTATGTTAATAGTAGATTGTTAACCAAGTAGAAATGGGCGTTTTCACCCGAGTTACACACTCTACTTTTCATTTCGAATACGAGGAAAGCAAATAAAAGTAGAATAATTAAAATTTAAAAGTATAACAATAGAGATTGATCACGTATCAAGTATTGTAGGTACTTCCCGCCTATTTTTTAATTTTTGTTTTTCATTCGCACTTTTTTCAGGGCAGGCAAGTCTTTTGATCATACCGCCTAATCATTAGTTATATTTTTCCATACAAAATAGTCTTGTTTTTTAATTTCTTCAGTAAATTTATAAACGCATAAATTTTTTTGAAGCGCTATTGAGTATTATTTTTATAATTTGACGCGTTACGGCGGGCGATTTAGTCAGTTTTAGTCGGAGTCTCAACCTTAAAATACTAGGTATTTTAAGGTATAACTGTCCAAATAATTATTGTTTTTGCTATTTACGTTTTATTTTATTGTAACCCAACTTTTTTTTGTTTATGATCATTCAAAAACCAGAATGTTGTATTGACTTAATCGAACTTTGGCTGTATACGTTGTTGCCATCACCTCAAGATATGCTTATGATTTTTTTTTTACTTTTCCGCCCTAATGTATCACTTTCAACCCGCATATTAAGTAAGCAATGACCCACTTTCAGAGCATGAGAGATGAACAATAATGTACCTAAGAATTGTTCCTCTTTAAAAATTCAAAAAAACGTCCGCGTTGGCGCAAAGTTACATCTTTTAAGGTTAACTCACATTAACAAATAGCGAATCAAATTCATTCTAAAATAATTATTTTCGAAGCTAGATGTTATTACGGGCGACGGGAACGGGAAATATAATTACAGCAGACGGGAATCAAACTAAGGTCCAAGTTCATATAATGTATTAATTGACTGAGGGAGCGAAGCGACCGAAGTCTCCATTTCAACTTGCAGACTGGGGAGAATTTATTTCGTCTGTACCTCTACATGTCTACATCTCTACATCTACGGGTTCCGTCAGATCATGTTTGCGGCCGTATTTATCAACCGATTTTCATGGCACTTTACACACACACCTTGCTTACAATGAATAACATATGAATGATATTTTTTGGATTGGATGAAAAATGAAAGAGTAATAAAGAAAATTGAAAAATAAATGTTCTAAACAAAGCTCCCGAAGTCTACGGTCTTTCAAGAATGCAATCCGTAACTATAGCAACCCATATAAATAAAATCAAAAGTCATGCAAATAAATACAATTTAAGAATAAACAAAGCCGCTCCCGAAGTCGACGGTTCACAGAACCACTAGTATTAATATTAACTAGCAACCCTTAGCGCAAACTGCGCAAGTAATATTTTTTATTTTTAACTTTTTTCAAATTTCTAATCTTATCGCACCACTTGAGACCACGACCTTTCCAACGGTGTGCCACACTTGACTGTGCGACTCTTAGTTTAGGAGGAGAAGCGGCTTCACTGGCGTATTATATATATAGATAATAACTTTATTGACACCAAAAAAATACATGTTCTCTTTATTACAAGATATGTAAATGACCGCCGGGCGCCACTGGACATACCCTTTGCTAGTAACCAGGGACGCCCGGCAACGGACGTTAGAGCGGCCGCGGCCTTAGGCCGTGGAATTAAAAAAAAAAAAAAAAACAAAAAAAAAAAAAAAAAAAAAAAGATATGTAAATGACAATTTTGGAATGACAGGAAGACTTATCTATTCTTAACCTTTATGTTTTTGAACTCTGCCCCTTAAACTAAATATATAATGTATGTTCCAAAATTTGGATTATACATTATATGGACTTGGACCTTCGCGTGGTCATTTAGAATCCAAATGACCACGCGAACGATAGTTTCGGGTGACCGCTAGTGCCTAATATATAAGTATGGGTAAGCAAAACGGCTGTGAGTTAGCACGCAGCCTTCAGAAACTAATTGCTAACCAGACTAATTATTTCTGCATGATATATGAATGTAACCTCAAAAAGAACCACAAGTTTTATTATCGAGACGTTCTAGCTAATGGCAAACGTGAAAGGAGTTACTTAAATGTTATATAGCTAATGTGATGATAACAAAAAAAACGTTAAGCTTTTAAAAATAAATTTATTACAACAATATATATAACAATATATACATAATACAATAATAAAATCATAAAATCACACCTCTTTTCACCTGCAGTAGGTAGAGATACCGGATTTCCAAGATGTTACTGTAACTGTAATCCCAACATCTTCATAACTTTTAACAAAATAATATCTTATATTATTAGTGGACTCTATCTGAAGAACGACTTTTGTTCTCAGGTCTTCGTAGACATGGAAATCGCCTATCGAGCACCACCTGAAAAACCTAGGAAACGATCCAAGAATCAAACTGTTTCACAGAGTCTGCCTGTTTCTCCAGAGTCAACTCAGAGTGTACCAAGTATACATGGGGCAATCCCGAAAGTCAAGACTCAAAAACCAGGAGGTTCTGTTTCTAAATTATCTCTCCGCGACTCACGACCCGGATCAAGTCGCAGCTCTATAATGCCCGGATCAGATTTAAGCTCCGATGAAAATATGATGATTGAAATTGAACGTAATATTGAGTCTCTTGATAGAGCGATAAAGGAGAAAGAAACCAAAATTGATATGCCTGTAGACGGTGTAGAGGAAACCCGAGCTCAGAAACTAAAAAAGGCTGGCAAACGCTTTTTGAAGTAAGTAAAAATATAATAATTACACACTTTTTAATTTTTTTAATTTACAAGTTGATGTTTCTTCATTGTGATGTACCCGTTACACTACCAACTTGCACCACCAGTAGTGTAATGGGTATTTTTTTATACCTGTTACACTACCAACTAATAGTGTTGTGAAAAATACTTTCTTATTTTCTTATACTTCTGTCCATTCGTTTATTTTCTTTTTGACAGTTCGAAATGAAATGAAATCTTTTATAATGGGCAATCATTTTCATCTGTACACGGTGCACCTGTTGACACATTTAAATAAACTAAACGGATCGAGATTCGAATGAGATTTCGAGAGTGCTTATGTAGTTCTGTAGTCCTAGTATTTTATTTAAGGTACGTGTCATTTATAATAAAAGATGGCCTCACCATCATTGTGACTAACGAAATATGATCAAATATGGGTACAATAAACAGCTCTGTCTACCTCATCAAAGCATAAAACAGAAGAATCTATATGACATTTTTAAGCACGATCAAAGGTGAACGGTTTCTGAACAAAACTTCTTCAAACACATTTTGAATAAACCAAACTGAGCGAGATAAGAGTTGGCGAGCGCTCTTTTGTAGTTCTGTACTCCTAGTACTTTTGTTGTTTGTGTATCTTATAAATCTTATACTACAGAGTTAAGGGACCCAAGCAGCTCTGGTAAGATATATCCATACTGCCCTACTAAGCGCATGATACATGGTTTTTTGTCCCGATGAAAAATAAAGAAATGTGTCAACAGGGGCACCGAGTACAGATGAAAATGACTATTCATTATAAAAGACACAAACCTTAAATGTACCCCTTCAAGATAAGAGAGACTGACCATAATATAAAGTCATAAAATAATAATATTTTAAAGGGTTATAAAACCAAAACATTGAAGTAGTACCACGGGAATTTTTTTCTTGCCATATAGTACTACGGGAAGAAGAAAGAAAGCTATCATAATTGATAACCCAGACATTCATACTATTCCTAGAATACGTAGGTCACACTATAAGTTTTGCGTAACTTAAAAAAACAACATGTTAAAACCAAAATATTATGTTTATTGCTTTTCAAAATACTCTCCTTTACATTTTAAACATTTTTTCATGCGATCGAACCATTTTTTAAAACAGGAGGACCACAGATCTGCATGTTTTCTACGTGCTGATTGAACGCTGGCACTGCCTCTTCGGAGTTGGTAAAAGTGAAACCTCTCATCAAATCTTTGATTTTGGGGAAAATACAGAAATCCCAGGGTGCTAGGTCGGGGCTATGCGCAGGATGGGTGACGAGTTGTACTTTTTCGGAAGCTAAAAATGACTTTGTTTTGTTGGCCGTGTGTGAAGAAGCGTTGTCATGATGTAGGAGAACACGGCTTTTGGGTCGTCTTTCGCGAACTTTTTCTAACACCCTGGGTAAACAAATGGTAGAATACCACTCGGCATAAACACTCTTTTGATCTGGAATTGTACAGATGGGACCCGTAGCTGAGAAAAAAAACGCCATCGTTTTTTTACCTACGTTTCTCGCCTGCCTCACTTTTGTTGGCTTGTTCTCATTTTCAAACACCCATTCACAAGATTGCTGTTTTTTTTCAGGTTCAAAACAATAAATCCACGTTTCGTCTCCTGTGACAATGTCATAAACAGCATTGGAATGTCCGTGGTCGTGCTTCAGTAGCATCTGTGAGCACCATTCCACGCGAGCCCGCTTCTGCTCCGTTGTCACTTTCAATGCTTCGTGTAAAATTTTCAGGATTTGACTCATATCAATCCCCAATAGTCCTCGAATTGTCTCATAGGTAATCCGCGGGTTTTCTTCAATTAACCGCTTAACAGTAGCCACATCATTTTCGTTGACGGCAGTTGAAGGCCGCCCTTCACGAAATTCGTCATGTAAAGAAACTCGACCTCTCTCAAATTCAGCAAACCATCGCCTCACGGTGTTCATACAAGGTGCTTCTCTCCCAAAAGCATTTTGAGTACGAGCGGCACAGTCTTGCGGAGAGAGAGAACTTTTAAAATCATAAAAAATCATCGCTCTAAAATCTTTTCGACTTCATTCCTTTTTCGTTGCATACGTAGAACTTTGATGTGTGATATAAAACAATTGACAATGATTTCCCGCCAATTGTTTTTTTTTATTACTAAGAAGGTTGCAACGTTTAAAAAAACATAACATTCGGAATTCAAATAGTTCCGATTAGCTAGAAGTGCAAAACTTTTAGTGTGCCCCATGTATAACTCATAAATATTACAGATATATAGATACCTACCTACGTCAATATAATATCACAGGCTCGGTGCATCTCTTTGGTAGTGTAAGGGGTATTAAAAAATACCCTTGACACCACCGGTGGTGCAAGACGGTGGTGTCAAGGGTCCATCACGGTTTATTTAATCTTTACAATGGACGTAGGGGCGACCGCGATCTTGGGCAGCGGATATTAAAAAAAAGTTATAAAATGAAGTTGCTTGTGCTCTCTGTTTGTTAACATTAAAATACTCAAAGGATTTGAAGGAATTTGTCAGCAATAGATAAATTGAATCAATATGATGATGGAAGGATAAGAAGTTATACTAGTACCACAAGGTGTGGGACGGATGCAAATTCGATACTAACGTAGTGGCAAGAAAACTTTTCTACGTGTGCGGAGTGTGTTTTGTTTCGGTTAAAACGATTAAATAAACTCAGTCTAAACTCCCGTCGAGAACGAACTTTAGTTTACACATTTACGTCACGTAACACGTTCTCATATAGCAGTCTTGAATATTTATGAATGAATGTTATTTTAAATTAACTCTATTTTTCCTAGGCGTGGCTTTACTCTGGGTGGCGGAGGAGCAGATAAGCCGGCCCTTCCTACATTACCAAAGGAACGTAAACGTCAATCTGCGCTAAAAACAGTGAAAACACTTATGCGACTGGGAAGATCCAGGAATCGATGTAGCTATCCCGATGAAGAAATGGGGCTTCTTGACACAGCAGGACGATCAAATGACACAGATCGCTCCAGTCAAGTTTCAGGGTCGTCAGATGAAGCCATCCCGGATATTCATTCGCCCATTGATACACCCAAAAAGAAAATGCAGTAAGTATTTTTCATCTTTTTCTTATAACAATGTGATTACTGGCGTCGTATAAACACAAATTTATTAATCTTATGAGAGTTTCTACGATATGAAGTTTACTTGTTTGTGTTGGGTATAAGCTTATGCATAGGTAATCTTCCTTCCTCATTTGCATAGAAAACTAATAAAAATAACATAGAAAACACGAACCAAGAACAAATTATTCAAATTACAAGACAGTTATTTGACAGCACAAGGCAACTTGCTGATCAACGTTTGGGCAGTACCCGATGAGTGATAATAAGCTTGATTTGGGACCAAAATTTCATTAGTGAAAGGTGTGCGTATAATAAGTTCTCGTCGACTTATATGAGGTAATAAATCGTTGGTCAAACAATAATAGTATACCATTGTACTACCCAGGCGAGTTATCAACGCTATGGGCTGCCCGGTTACTCTGAAAGCCGCCGACTTCCAAGTATGTGTTACGGTGATAGAGGCACGTCAGTTAGCTGGCCTCAACATGGACCCTGTGGTGTGTGTCCAAATTGGAGAAGTGCGCAAATTTACCAGCGTGAAGGAGAGCACCAATTGTCCTTATTATAACGAGGTAACAATTATTCATAGTAATATTATACGTCTCCCTCGAACTGCAGATATTCTATTTATGTAACACCTGTCCTGGCTGTTGGAATTATAGAGTGGTTTGGTTTGGATTACAGAGTGGTTATGAACTTTCTAGAGGTATAGTGCTCGATTACGGCAATACTTTTGCCATCGATTCCGTGGGATCGATACATTACTGGGAAAATAATGCACATCTGCTTACCTCTTCGGGGTTACATGCGTTATGTATGTGTCTGTCTAAGATGTCATGTTTTCAATACCATTGAATGCCTCGATAGCATAGTCGATTAAACGTACATCACCTCAGTCCCAAGTGCGATCCTCAGGGTCAGGTCATACATTTGTACGATCCTCAAACGTTTGCTTCAGAGTTTGAGATTTTTTACGTATTTTATTTCAGTATTATCAGTCACTATCCACCCAACAAAAAGATTAAAAGTTAAAGTCACTTAACTTACGAATAATTAGGTTTCTTTTTGTCAACAGTACTTCGTGTTTGACTTCCACATGCCTCCAGTAATGCTGTTTGACAAAATCATCACTCTATCGGTAAGTGGTTACTATTATATCGAACGCCTTAAGCGAACTTCCTTGACGCCGTACCGCCTTAGTCAATTGTGATAATGCCAAGCGAATGACAAGGCAAAAAAGAGAAGAAAGAAAGGAAAGAAAGAAATTTAAGACGAGTGAGTAGTGAACGAAGTGAATGTGAGATTGAATTTCGAGTGTGATCAGTTGTGTTGTATGAATTTGGAAATAATAATGAAACAAATACTATTACGATGTAACTCTGTTTCGTAGCACCGTCGTAGCACTCGCGTAGCTCATTCTATAGACATTAAAATACTAAATAAATTTATATGCTAGCTACGAATGTTGTCAGACCTCTTTACTGTGGGTAAGTAATAGATGTTATAACAACAAAATCTCTAATATTTACAACATATAACTAGGTCGCCGCAGTCGCGAAACGTACCGTTACGCTGCAGCATATATTTGAGCGAAGCGAGTTTAAATTCAAAATTCTGGCATCGTAATATCCTGGGTAATTCTGTAAGCTATTGATGAGTGCAAGAAAATCCGAAATCTGCCGAGTATTCGCCGAGAAACAATTTAACACAAATCGTTTGAAAAATAATTTGAGTCACCCGTTGAGAGCTACGCTCGCCTTCGGCTCGCTTCGCTCAACAACGGAACCTATAATTTTATTTAATTAAGTAAAGTAAATATTTATTTCTCTCTTCCACAAAGGTGTTACATATAATATAACGATTAGTTAATATAATGAACGATTGATATAATTTTAAAATAACTAATTTTTATAAGCACTAATACATTGAATATAAAATCGTTTGACGTACCACTCAAAAGATATAAAACTTATTTGGTCTAATATGATGAAAACGGATCTCCCTTGTTTGACCGGAACGTGACTATATAACGTGTCGACTATATAATATATAATGTGTACAAAACGCGAAAGTTTAAAAAAAAAGCACTATCAATATCTTTTAATTATGGCCAGTACTTTTTAAGTTTCGTTACTATGCGACAATGTTGATGTGTGTATTTTGATGAAACTAAATACGAGTATGTTGCCTCGAGCTACGCTAAGTCTATCTGTGAACGGTATCTTCGGAGATAAGCGTGTATAGACAAATTAAGATCAGTCAAGTGTGTGTCAGACTCACACACGAAAGGGCTTATACCATTGTCTATAAAAACTTTGAGGGTCCTCCGAGGAGGTATTTTGGGACATAAATTATGTCTGTCGTATGGCAGCCTCTTAAATATTTATTGAGCGGAGTTTACGAAGCTCTTTCTTAGACGACTCGTATATTTCGTTCGTGATCGAACTCCTCCTAAACGACTGGGCCGATCTTTTTGAAATTTGGTACGGTCATAGTGACCATCACCGTGAGTGCATATCTGAATTCATAAAGATCGGTCCAGTCGTTTAGGAGTTCGACCCGGATCGACAAACTCAGCTCAATTATTGCAACAGCAGAATGCATTGCATACCTAGTTTATTATAGACTGCCTCGGTGGCTCAGTGGTATGAGTATGCGACTGTCGCCCCTGAGGTCCCAGGTTCGATTCCGGGTCGATTCAAATTATTTGTGTGATCCACAAATGTTTGTTTCAGAGTTTGGGTATTTTCTATGTATAATATGTATGTATTTAGAAATATATAAGTATGTTTATCAGTCGTCTAGATCCCATAACACAAGCTTATATTAGCTTAATTTGGGCTAGATGACGTTGTGTGAGAATGTCCAAAAATATTTATTTATTTATTATTATTTATTATTATCTGTTTTTAGTAGGTAGGTATTTGTTGTTCTAGCGGCAACAGAAATACATAATCTGTAAAAATTCACCTATCTAACTACATATGTTCATGACGTGACATAAACATTGACGAACGGACAGTGGAGTCTTAGTAATGATGAAAAATTGGCTAAGTGCAAGTCAGACTTGAGCACAAAGGGTTCCGTACCAATAAGGCATAAAAATCACATTTGTTGTATGGGAGCCCCCTTAAGTTTTATTTTTATTTTTTAAATATTTGCTGTTGTAGAGGCAACAGAAATACATCATCTGTGAAACTTTCAACTTTTCCACTCAAAAGATATAAAACTTATTTGGTCTAATATGATGAAAACGGATCTCCCTTGTTTGACCGGAACGTGACTATATAACGTGTCGACTATATAATATATAATGTGTACAAAACGCGAAAGTTTAAAAAAAGCACTATCAATATCTTTTAATTATGGCCAGTACTTTTTAAGTTTCGTTACTGACCTATAATATGCGACATTGTTGATGTGTGTATTTTGATGAAACTAAATACGAGTATGTTGCCTCGAGCTACGCTAAGTCTATCTGTGAACGGTATCTTCGGAGATAAGCGTGTATCGACAAATTAAGATCGGTCAAGTGTGTGTCAGACTCACACACGAAAGGGCTTATACCATTGTCTATAAAAACTTTGAGGGTCCTCCGAGGAGGTATTTTGGGACATAAATTATGTCTGTCGTATAGCAGCCTCTTAAATATTTTTTGAGCGGAGTTTACGAAGCTCTTTCTTAGACGACTCGTGTATTTCGTTCGTGATCGAACTCCTCCTAAACGACTGGACCGATCTTATTGAAAGTTGGCACGGTCATAGTGACCATCACCGTGAGTGTGTGGCATAAAGAATAAGAGAAACTTTAGCCTATTCGTAATTAGATGTCTTGAAGGTGAATAATCTGAATTACCTACCTACTATTAATATTCTATGTCTTACATAACATACAAAGCTTTATACTAGTCAGGAAGCCCAACATACATCACGTCTATATCCCACAAGGGGTAGGCAGAGGTGTCCCTCACACCCACACCTGTCTTAGTACCTGATCTATAATTACTAATATATTCACACTAGGTATTATGTAACTATGTTACATAACTCAATAAGAGTCCCGGTACCTACATTTATAGGATGACTATACTGTAGTTAGAGGAGTACCTCACATCCACACTTTGTAAGTACCTAATCTTGATGATGGTGAACTACCACCAACATAATAATTAATATACTTACACTATGTAACTACGTTACATAAATCCCTAAGCAGATCCCAGGTACACCACCAACATAATAACTAATATACTCACACTGTGTATTATGTAACTATGTTACATAACTCCCTAAGGTTCCATATAGAGGATCATACTGAAAGCTATTCTCTATAGGTAGCTTTGTGATCGTATAATCGTATGTCTAATCATGATGAGTATCGCTCCGATATCATCTGGCAGAAGAATGCTATTAGGTACCTATACCCCTAAGCAATGAAACACTAAAGTCAAGACTGATTGTATTTATTCGTAATCCGCCCATTCGATTACCACAGAATCCCGAGAAGAAGGGCAAGAAACTCGGTAGGGTCATATTATAATATCTTACAAGTATTTAAACATAATAACAATACAATACACTTATCTTAGTATAGAAGCTCCTCTGCTGAACTAGGCTTTAGTACCTATGTCCTACATAGGTACTAAAGGTACATACTTCTGTAATAACTTGTGATTGTGAAATACATTAAGCAATACTTGTAAATTCGTAGACTAAAACTGAACAGGAACTGAACAGGATCGTACTACAACACTGCCTTTTATAAAAGTCTCAATGGTGGGAGTCGGCAGACATTGACAGTGCGTTTTAATATTTAACTACCCTACAAATATTACCGTATAGGTACAGAACCACTTTTACCCACAAGTATAATAATATTTCAAAGAATTATGACGAAGCATCATCTACATAATAATATTTTACATAAATATATGTATCTGACAAGTGCATATCTGAATTCATAAAGATCGGTCTAGTCATTTAGGAGTTCGACGCGGATCGACAAACTCAGCTCAATTATTGCAACAGCAGAATGCATTGCATACCTAGTTTATTATCTGTTTTTTAGTAGGTAGGTATTTGTTGTTCTAGCGGCAACAGAAATACATAATCTGTAAAAATTTACCTATCTAACTACATAATTATGTTCATGACGTGACATATAGGTACATTGACGAACGGACAGTGGAGTCTTAGTAATGATGAAAAATCGGCTATGTGCAAGTCGGACTTGAGCACAAAGGGTTCCGTACCAATAAGGCATAAAAATCACATTTGTTGTATGGGAGCCCCTTAAATTTTTATTTATATTTTTTAAATATTGTTGTTGTAGAAGCAACAGAAATACATCATCTGCGAAACTTTCAACTTTCTAACTACACGGTTCATGAGATACAAGCAAAGACAGACGGTCAGGGAAGTCTCAGTAATAGGGTTGCCGTTTTACCCTTGGGGTACGGAACCCTAAAAATTAAGCTTGACTTGCTCCCGCTGGAGAACAAAACCCAGTACCAACTATAGTCTCAACAGTCTCTGAGTAGGTACACACATCGGTAAAATATCTTGTGGCAATTCTATAATAAATTCCTGGTGAACTTTCATTCACTTTAAAGGGGGAAGCAAAGGCATATTTATACACCCCTCTTTCTCAAATTACACAGTGGAACGTGTATAGCTTTAATTTAGTGCCCGGTGACGGCAATAGGCTTGCTTTTTATTACATGGGATTATCGAAAATATTAGCAAAATGTATACCTTGAGAATGAATACGAGATTATAATGTATCATTTCCGTAGAAACTTTATTGGTGTCATTAATTTTACATGAACTTTTACGTTTGCTGTCCGTCATGCGTAGTCATACCGTCCGACCTCCAAGTTCTCGGTGGGATATCTATGCACCGAACTGTTATGTTACCTTTAATACGTTATGAGTCAATTACGTGTATCCTTTACGCTCATATGGTATGTACATACATCAAATATTCAGATCCCAATTTGGGCAGCATTCTAATTCTATCGAGAAATACATTAATAATGTGTTGTTCGGTTGTAATGAAACAATACGCATTAAAATTCCACCCGGAGCACCCATTAGTCATCCAGTTGATTTATTAACTGTACAGCTAACGTTAACGTGGATAAACAAAAAATGTTTTATAAAAGTTGGAACTCTTACTTTACGGAATCATGCTTACTGGGCTCCCAAGTCTCTGGGTACACTAAGAGAGCTTTTCCGCATTGCGCGTGGATGTCAATATCAAATTTCATATAATATGGTATGCGTTTCATGTCGCGCGGGCTGCCCGCACTCCGGTTGCTATGGTAACGGGCCAGTCGCGAACTGATTTAATGTTGACATCCACATGTGGCTCTAAGTTGATTCCATGTAATAGGGGGCAAGCCTATTGCCTCAGATTTAACTCCGGTTCACCATCACCCCGACTTTGTACGGTTACAAATTTAGTTGCTTCGCTGGCTCGGTTAATTGATATGTGTAGTTTAGGTTCACAAAATGCTGAATATTGGCATGTGCAAATCGTTGAATATATTAGGATAATTTAACATAAGGAAGATAATGCCTGTGGCATTAAGTCCGCCATTGTACAATAACTGTGCAAAAAGTTTAAATAATAATACTAACGAAAGAGCTCCTTATTATTGACATGGCTGTTTGCCAGCAGGTACGCCGCAACCGAAAGAACCTTGCGACATGCTGGATTGACTATAAGAAAGCGTACGATTATGTGCCTCATACATGGCTTCGGAGGGTGCTAGAGCTGTAAAAAGTTGATGCAACTCTATGCACCTTTTTGGGAGGAGGTGGTGTACCAATAGGGATTGAGAGAGGTATATTCCAGGGTGATAGTCTGAGTCCGTTGTGGTTTTGTCTAGCAATGAATTCTCTCAGTACGTTACTAGAGGGTTCAGGGTTAGGCTATCGGATGCGCAGAGGGGGTCAAATTTTGTCCCACCTTTTTTACATGGATGACCTAAAGTTATTTGCCCCTAATGGCCTCGATTTGATGGCTTTGCTAAAAGTTACTGAAACTTTTAGTAAGGCCATCAGTATGGAGTTTGGGGTAGATAAGTGTGCGGTCATGCATGTAAAAAGGGGCGGGATTGTGGAATCTGAAGGAGTCAATCTTTCAGATTTCACACGATTTGGGTCACTCTCCGCAACCGAAACCTACAAATATCTAGGTATGTCTCAAGCTCTGTGTATTGCTGAGACTGACATGAAACAGAAGTTGCAGGATCGTTTCTTTGGCCGCCTGAAAAAAGTACCGAAAAGTCTTTTGTCAGGCGGTAACAAGGTGCGTGCTGTCAACGGCTGGGCCATACCAGTCTTAGTATACTCTTTTGGCATACTTAGATGGACTCAGACGGAATTAGAAGCTCTGGATAGGAAGATGCGTTGTCTATTGACTTCATATCGAATGCACCACCCACGTTCGTCAGTAATGAGGTTGTATATACCACGGAAAAGTGGGGGTCGTGGATTTTTAAATGCCAAGACTCTCCATAACCGTGAGATATGCAACCTTAGAGAGTATTTCCTGCAGGTCGACGTGGATGTGCATCGAGATGTTGTGGCAATAGACAACGGACTGACCCCGCTCTCCCTTGCGAAAGAGAACTGGCGCAAACCTGTAATATTAAGTGTATCAGATCGGAAGGAAATATGGAAGAGCAAGGAACTGCATGGTCGATTTTATCGGGCTCTAAATGGGCCCGATGTTGACACAACAGCATTGGTATCCTGGTTACGATTTAGTGATCTCTTCGGAGAAACTGAGGGTTTCATCTGTGCAATTACTGACGAAGTCGTGATGACGAACAACTATCGGAGATATATTGTAAAAGATGGTACGATTGACATCTGTCGGGCATGTCATCGTCCCGGAGAATCTTTAAGACATATTATCTCTGGTTGTTCTCGTCTTGCGAATGGTGAGTATTTGCACAGACACAACCAAGTAGCCAGAATTATCCACCAGCAACTTGCTCTAAAGTATAACCTTGTCGACGTGGAGGTACCTTATTACAAGTATGTGCCCGACCCAGTTCTTGAAAACGGTCATGTCACATTGTATTGGGATCGATCTATTATCACTAATAGGACGGTTATAGCTAACAGACCTGATATAGTGATAATGGATCGATTAAAGCGCCTTGCAGTAATTGTCGATATCACTGTGCCACATGACGAGAATCTCGTGAAAGCAGAAAAAGATAAACAAATTCAATATTTGGACCTTGCTCACGAGATTGTCGACATGTGGGAGGTGGATTCGGCGATTATTGTTCCGATAGTCGTATCTGCACATGGCCTAATAGCCAAGAGTCTCGACCTCCATCTACAGAGGCTCGCGTTAGGCAGCTGGGTCAAGGGCTTAATGCAGAAGGCGGTTCTGTTGAACACGGCCCGTATTGTGCGGAAGTTCCTATCTCTGGAGCCCTAACCACCGGTAGCTTGGTCCCTGTACTCGATACCGGTGGGTTACTGTTTTTTATATTTTTAAATGAATTTTTTTAAAAATCTATTTAAAAATGTATTGAATATGTGTAATGTTTTAATAAAGAGAATAATAATAACATATAGATTGTTATCTCCTATTTATATAACAGTACATCTCAAACAAACAAATGGAGCCGTTCTTACGCATATTACGGATTGTTCGGTAGTGACTGTTATTTAAGTTTTTTTTAAATAGATAGAGTAGGATAAGAAAATAAATTTACTTAGTAATAGCACAGAATAGGGAATAGTAAAACACACTGGTCCTTCACATACGACGTATGCCACGTGACGTGGTAAACAGCGACACACTGGTCCTACGTCGTCTGAAATTTACATTTTCTTTCTTTTTTCTTAAAACCGTTTAACAAAGAATAATTTACTGTTTTTACTGTCAATTGAAGGCACTTGGTGGAATCTGCTACATATATTGCACAAAAACACATATACTTTTCCACTGTTATGATTTTATTTTCACTGACCGGTTTCACCTCACGGCATCATCAGAGATCTCTGATGATGCCGTACAATAAAGTATAATATACATATTATAAAGTAACAACACAAAAACGCAACTGAGGTTTAGTCGTGTGCTGTTATGATGAGTCTACTTCAAGTATTAGGTACAATGTTATATTTAAATACTACTTTATCTACGCGCTATGACACTTTAAACGTGTGTGACAGCGTCGTACGCGTGGTATATCATGGGAACACGCGAATCTGGTGCGGAGACGCGTAAGACAGCGTGGTGAATGACCAGTGTGTTCGTTACCATACAAATTGTACAGGCCACATACTGGTCAGATGTCATAATGCGTGGTGTACGTCGCATGTGAAGGATGAGTTTGCCCGGTCCGTTATTAATTACTATCGTAGGAAAAGAAAGTTAACTTACATACATATTATTAGGTATACTTACTCAAAATACTAAATACAATTTAAGCACTTTAAACAAAACTAAACAAGTTAAAATATTAAAAAAAAATTATAGAATAATTCAGCAACTCTGTAACAGCTCTAATGAACTCACGAAGTTTTATCAAAACTGTAACAATTCCGTCTTCGTTCTTGTTTAATTTATAAGGAGTGTACGTAACACTCCTTTTACACTAGCGACGAACAACTGACAATGGCCTTGTTTTGTGACAAAAGAAAGCTGACATCATTATTTAAATATGTAAAGTTTCTAATATTTTGAATTACCTCTCTAAATTAAGCTCAATCTGCGAAAAACATTATTACGATTTGTTTCTACCGATTGGATTTTAAACAAAAGAATCACAAATAAAAAATACTGTTTATGATTGTTAATAAAAAACATTATAATTTGAATGAACATTTGATGAGATTTTTTTACCTTGGTTTTGATTCAGACAGATTATCCGTTTGCGAGAAATTCACCTTTAAACTTAAGCTAAATGTAAATGGCCAAAAGTAAATGAGTGGTTCGAAAAATATCAAAATTCATGATGGAAATAATACTTTAACCGCTTAGATAACGTTGTTAGTTCAGGAGTTATGGAGGCTCAGGTAAAATGCGCTAACTGGGAAAACTTCGTTTTGACTACGTAACGCTGTTCAATGCGTGGCCTGACACACAATTGGCCGGTTTTTAATATTATCATAGGTATAGTAGGTACCCACATTTAACTCAACTTACTTCTCTACCATATTCCAGTCCATAATCAGTCCGATACGCCCAGGACTTTTATTGGCTGTGCCATAGCGGCTGGCACGTAAGATTTTGTTGCCTTTCATCAACATTCCATCGCAAGGCAACGGGTTCCAATTTTTTTTCAAAATTACAATATAGCTGGTACTTTTTATTTTAAATGATTTGGCCATTTTAGACATTATAAATGTGCCCGATGACGACAATAGGCTTACCCCCATTACGTGGGACAAAAAATACTGGCAAAATGTGGGTGTGTAATGCACCTCTGCCTACCCCCTCGGGGATATAGGCATGATATGTGTGTGTTCTTCTATGTTACTAGAACTTTGCAGTTAATATATTTTCACTACCACGTTAAAATATTTACTACTTTTACGAATAGAAGATTACTAAATTTGTATTTATATATTATTATACTAACTGTACCTATTCTACTACATCATTATTAAACTTTTAGATGTAGGGGAATTTCCATACACCTCCACCATCTAATATAACTATTTCGTGGTAACCCACCAAACAGTATTAGTTAGATGCTAAAACTAAACATAAATTAATCTCTTAACTTTATTTTCTGCGATGAGAAAAAGAAGTCTTCCCTAATTTAAGATTCTTAAAACGACCATAAAGGACTTCTAAATAACGTAGAACTTAGAACATAATTTTGTACAAAGAAACAACGAGGGTTGTATTTTACCTTATGAAATACTCTAACTTTAATATAAACAAACAATGGCTTTTGATTAAGAGCGCGCTCTTGTTGCAATCTTATAAAATATATAATTATCTTGTGATTATTTCAGAAGGAAGTGGTATCATAACTGGTATTTTGAGTTATACAAAAAAATAAATTAGTTTAGTACTCGTTTAGAATAGGTACCTAGTAGCCGCGGAATTAAAAAAAACTAATTCTGTACTAGTATAGTATTCTTTTATGTATGTGTACCACTGAACAGAAAATAAATGTTAATAACACATTCATACCTCTGGAGTTCTCACTCGAGAAACAGCATAATTAAGCCATTTGATGTTGGTCTCAATTCAAAGGGTTGTTATCACCCGGTGGAGTCGGCCCACTCGTACAGGGATGTTATTCTACAGGTTTGCCGTGTAAAAAAAATATAAATCAAAAACACTACACGACAGCGAGTAATCGTCAAAATATGCGGCAGTAAACACGCTTATTTAATTAGCAACTATGTCATTTTATTCATTCTTTAGTAAAGTTGAAGTTGGTAAAGCACTATTAAACGCACGCAACTGTTCCAAATAATAATAACATGCTATATTTTTTATTTTTTTTATTTTAGGTTTCCATTGTTGAAGTCTCGGAGCCCGTATAGTTTCGTCATGTTCGTCCTTCTGTCGTTCGTGTCCGTCCTGGCGATTTCTCTCAAACAGTTAGTGCTAGAAAGATGAAACTT
Source organism: Nudaria mundana (assembly GCA_963556515.1). Taxonomy (NCBI): domain Eukaryota; kingdom Metazoa; phylum Arthropoda; class Insecta; order Lepidoptera; family Erebidae; genus Nudaria; species Nudaria mundana. The sequence continues at coordinate 28,979,509 of OY748286.1, forward strand.
TGCTTGGACATGTGTATTTCCAAGCAAAGTTCCAACAAAAAAAAGACCACGCCGACAAAGTGTTAAAATCAAATTATAGAAAATATTTTTTATGGATACCTCATCTACTCGTATTATGTGATGATATTTAATTCTCGTGTCGATTGGATAGTGCTTTTCAAAACATACAGAGGTTGCTAAGTCAATTTTTGACTTATGTATCCATTTAGCGTCCCCTCTCTGAAAGTTCAATGACCGGCAAGAAAAGTCTGAAAAAATCATTATGGTAGTCCATGAACTTTAAAGAAAAACTAGGTATAACGGTTATAAAGCTTTGTTACTTCAGGAGTTAAAGAGGCTATTAGAGGTGACTACGGAACCCTATTCTATGCGTGGCCCGACACGACGTACGTGGCGGGTATTGTTTACTTATTTGCATATCAAAATGTCGCTTTTGATGAATCGGTAAGGCTTTCAATTTTAAACTGACATGGTTATTTAAAATTCACAATATATCGGCGCTAGTCATAAACGGATGAAAATTCGGAGGCTTGATAAAATAATTTTACCCACATTGTATAAATATCTTGTTTGTAACGTAAATGGTTGGTACATTTGTCATTATCTAGATGGCGCAGTAAGATTATGAAAGAAAAACCGGCCAAGTGCGAGTTCAGCCAAGAGTTCCGTACCGAAAAAAATCACGTTTGTTTTATGGGAGCCCCTTTAAATATTTATTATACCTATTCTGTTATTTAGTATCTCTTGTTATAGAGGCAACAGAAATACATAATCTGTGAAAATTTCAACCTTCTAACTATCATGGTTCGTGAGATACAGCGCAAGACAGACGGACGGACGGACAGCGAAGTCTCAGTAATAGGTTTTCCCCGTTTTACTTCCCGTACCGTAGGGTACGTAGGATTCCGTACTCTTTGGGTAGGGAACCCAAGAGAGAAGGACACAACGCAGAGGACTCAGTGGTTCAGTTGTGACACAAAAACTGACTTCAAATTACTGAAATGGGTCCAAATAATTTTCGGAATGGCACCAAATTGAATGTGGGCCACACATTGAACGTGGGAAGCAGAACCTTTCAATTAAAAAATATCAACATCGGTTTACCCAATTGAAATATAAGGTAGCGGAATCTTGACACTCGAATACTATACATATGTATATGTATGTATAGGTAATTATTACAATTACCATCTATAAAATAAACAAGACTGTACATTGATGGTCATAGAAATATTTCGTAATAATTAATACAAAAGCATCAATGTACAGTGCGTTGTCGCATCCCTCGAAAGTCAGCAAGCGGAATAGGAACTTAGTATGGGAGCGGTTGAAGCGCGCAGGTGTGCAATGACCGAGATGAAGTGGTGCCGTTTTTAAAGCACTGATCGGTAATCTAGGTATTTTTGATCTAAGGTAAAAAACATAAAAAAAATTGTCGATATTCCCCTTTTTTGAATTCAGTTAAAAACTGAAAAGAAACAAAGATAAAATCGATAACACGAATAAAATGGTTAAAAAGGGGAAAATATAAAAATATAAAATCAATCAGAGAGGAATAAAATTAACAAAAAAGATAACAAAGAATGCAACGGATATTAAGCGTTAAGTATTAGTAAGTACATTGTAGCAAAAATACTTGAACTCACATTACTCTGAGAATAATATTCTGCACACCGATATGTCTCCGAGGGGGTAGATAGATGTTCATAACACACAGTATACCTACTTAGGTAAGTGTATGTTACCTACTGAGGTATTTATAGATTGACCATTCAAGGTCTCCTCCTACACGCGTCAATCTCACCTCATTGACAAGGTGGGCACCTAAATTTCCAACTATACTTACGACAGTCACTTTACGGAAAATATCAAAGTTCAGCCGCGTCGTAGTTAGACTAGAAAGCCGACTCCAAATGGGCTGGGAAAAGGCTCAGTGGATGATGATTTTACTGATGCTAACATTTTATATTTAAATTACAACTTATATTAACCAAGTGGGGTAATACTCGTATGTAGTGCCTCTTGTCTCCTTGTACGACAGTTTCAGAAGCCAGAGTTGAATTAAGCGTTTACATTTGTATGTAGATGTAGGTTTTATATTGCAATTCTGCATACTACATTATACATACGAGCTGCCAGAACGAGTAAGTGCCGACTGCCAACTGCCGACCAGAGCAGTTCTGTGGGGTGTTGGGAGGCAAACATTGTGCTTCCTGTGCACCTATATGTTAACCTATTTGTGAACCTATATATTTACCAGAGGCTTGCCTTCTACATCCATTGCCGAGCGCCTCTGGTCTACCAGTAAGTACTTCAGTAGGTGAAGATGATTTGGGCATTGGAAAGGTTAAAGCTTAAAACACACTGGCTCTTCACATACGACGTATGCTACGCGACGCGGACGTGGGAAACAGCGACACACTGGTCATACGCGTTACGACGTGACGTGACGTTTACATTTTCTACGCGCTAAGACACTTTAAACGTGTGAGACAGCGTCGTACGCGTGGGATAGCACGGGAACACGCGAATCTGGCAAGGTGACGCGTAAGACAGCTTAATGAATGACCAGTGTGTTCGTCACCATACAAATTGTATAGGCCGGATCCTGTTTAGATGTCATACTGCGTGGTGTACGTCGCATGTGAAGGACGAGTTTGCCCGTCCCTTAATAGAGCCCCTTAACATGCATGACTTCATGTAACATAATATCTAACGTTTTAAATCTTATACGTAACTAGCGGACCCGACAGACGTTGTCCTGCAAAAAAAAACCCAAATTGTCAACATCGGTACAGCCGTTTAGGAGTTGAGTGACACACACGTACACTAGAATTATCTGTATATTTAATACGACAATTTGTTTGTCCGTCCGTCGCGTTTTTCAATTATAATTAATAATACATACATTTGCATGAAATATTAAAATATTTTTTATTTTTTATATTTGAGGCGATACAAAGTTCGCTGGGATAACTAGTATATCTTAAGATTACTCATAACAAAAACAACAAAAGACATTCTCTTCTGTTACACACAGGTATAAGTACTTAACTTCAAGTAACTAACATCAATCTTTAATGAATGTAATCTCCATTACCGCGTACAATTAAGTCCGGTATTTTGTGTTTACGTGTCTGGTTGTTTAAATACAAGGGTGTCGTGTTTGTCGGAATTCCGACAAACACGACACCTAATCTATCTAAAACTAAATTTTATTTTCTTGCCAGCCTTTTTCTTTCGGATCCGTCAGCGTGAATTTGATACTGTTGGCCATATTTAAAAAAAAAGAAATCCCCGGGGATTTTCTCCTCGACGCACTCAACCCACAATGTTGCCTTATCCAGTTGCCGTGGAAACTATTCTAATTAAAGTGTACGAATTTGGTCGGATGTGTTGGCCTGCCTTTGGGAACATGACCATTTAATATTCGATGAACTCTCGGTCTAACAATGACGTCATGCTGTTCGCTAGTAGATACAAATGGAATCTAGTAACTAGCTGACCCGACAGACCTCCTTTTTTTTTATTTGCTATTCCCACGTCCATTGCCGGGCGTCTCTGGTACGCACGCAGAAGGTATTTCCAGTGGCGCCCGGCGGACTTTGACCACCTGTGTGGCCTTTTCGGGGGTTTGGTCGGGATGAAAATCCCGCGTCGTTGGGGTAAGGTTTTATCCCGCGTCGGTGAGTGAACCTGGTTGCGGGGCCTCAGCTCCTCAGCACGCATGACCTACTCGCAGAAGTACACGGCCGCCCACCCCCGTTGGAGACCATGGCGAGAAGGTATCCACGCCCATGTTGAGCACTCCACCAACGTGTGGAGTGCGGTGTCGTCGTCGGAAAGATCGCAATGTTAACACCGGTGTTGACAAACGTCCTGCCTTATCTTTAAATATTATGGTACTTCATGTCTGTTTTATAAAAACCGGCCAAGTGCGAGTCAGACTAGCGCACAAAGGGTTACGTACCAAAACAGCAAAAAAAAATCACGTTTGCTATATGGGAGCCCCCTTAAATATTAGTTATATTCTGTTTTCTAATATTTGTTGATACAGAGGCAACAGAAATACATCATCTGTGATCAACTTCAGCTTTATACCTAACTATCACGGTTCATGAGAAACAGCCCAAGACAGACGGACGGACAGACCGCAAAGTTTTAGTAATAGGGTCCCCGTTTTACCCATGGCTACGGAACGCTAATAATGAACTCCTCTTTCCCTTGGTCATTATTCTTTTTTGCTGTACTGTCATGAGTTCTTAGTTAATTATTGTCATATTTCATGTGATTGAACGTAACATTTGTATGCTGTAGATTTAGATTCCTAAAGTCCGTTCAATTTTATTCCGCTATCTGTGAGTTCAAGTCTTTTTGACGAGCAATGTAATAGTTGCTCGTCAGAAAGACTTTGAACTTGCAATAATTTATAACATTGATAATGCTTTGAGGCTAAAACAGAGTTTGTTTTTTTTTAACGCGCTAATCTCAGGAAATACCCTCCAACTGATTCGATTAGAAAATATCTTTTAGTTTTAGCCATTAATTTATCACAAAATACTCAACCGCCTTTTATTGTTCATATTTTAACTCGTATCTGTTTAGAGATTACTAGATCTATTATTATAAATAATCGAATCTTAATAATTAATCGAAGGTTTTTCGTCTTTATATCTATAAGATTTTATTGATGATTATAATGGCAACCGATAGGATGAAACAGGGTAAAGTTGGTACGAAATATAAATTACTCTTTCAACTTATTTAATCTATCTACCTATGGGTTACATTATAAATCGCAGAATGTTGGCAATATTGATTGTGAACATACACGTGATACTGTAACCTAAGTGGTTTTCCCTAAAGTCTCATGCGCTCAAGATTTTAATTCCCTAATGCCTGCATTAGAGCTAAGATATACATCAAACAAATTGATGCTCCGTCTCTTAAGAGTTTTTCTAATTGGAGGAAACGATCATACGGATTTATCGTAAGCAAACGTGAATGTACTCGTAGTTTCATACACCCTCTTCGCCTTAAAGTGTATGGTAGCCTTAAGTGGTGGTACTCAGCAGTATAATTTACAGTTCAAGATGAACTTGGAAATAAGGTAAAATTTGTTTGTGTAAATTCTCGTTTCGCTATTTGGACACACGCAATAATCTTGGTGTGTCCAGATGACGAAAGAATACGATGTTCTACAGTTGATTTTCACCAACTGACCACACGTGTGTCGAGTTCTTCGTGTGCAGTTAGTGACTAACCCATAATAACTTACTACTTACTTAATTTATATTGTATAAATACAGATACCAAATTAGTAAAAATTCTACTTTTTAATAAAGCTTAGTTACATCGTAAAAGTATTTTAAATGTTTGAAAGAGATTATGGACCTTTGTATGGAAGTGTTTAAACTGTTGGAGGTGTAAGAGATGTGGCCACGAAAAACATAATGGGTATTGTTCTAGGTGCTGCAGTCGCGCCACATTCTGCGTGCTAACAAGCTCCTAGGGAACTTCAAACTGGATGTGGCCACCGTCTGGAGTCAACCTGGTACGTCTTTTTTTTTAATTCACTATTAAATCAATAAGAACTTACTATTTGCTCTGTGATCTCGGATAGGTACCCTCGGAAGGATAATCATTGTGTACCATAATTTCAAAGAATATCCGTCGCGGGCTGGCATCATGTCCCCAAAAGGTCCCCATTGTACGGGCACGGTCTACCCATTAAGGGTGTAAATACTCCAATTATTTACGTTACTAATAAAACTGCAGGACTAGTTCATTCCCATGGCAGTCCCCGACAGATATTCTTTAAAACTATTTAATCCTTTTTCAACTACTTTTTAACGCATCGTGGGTTTTACAAAGTTTAGAATTTTGATTTTTTCTATGTATATGTATTTAGTAGGCTAAATATATATGAACGTATGTTTATCAAAGTATATTGCTAGAGAAGGAAAACTCGACACAAAACCCTATCTAAACCAAGTCTGGCCAGCGTGGTATATGTAGCCTTAATTCCCCTCTCTTTTGGGGAGGGCCTTTGTCCAACAGTGGGTGTCAAATGGTCTGAAATGATAATGATGAGATTATGAATATATACAAATTCTTTTATCGTATATTTCTTTTAGTTAACATTTATAATAGTTATTAAATGGTATTTTGTTCACCCATGTTTCAATTTTGAAAATGCAATGAGATTTTGATGAAACGGCATATAACAATAGTAATAATGTCGCTGAGTTAAGCTCAATTCTGTGAAAACTACACTACCTACACCACTGTGAAAACTCAATTCCATAACTGTTGTGTGTTTTGTAGAATTTTTATCAGACATACGATTTCTACTCTTTTATTATCGTATAAATTGTTGGTTATATTTATATAAATTGCGGCTACACCGGAATAAAATCTGTTCAATTTATTATTTATCTGAATGTATTGTTGTACAATATTGTTTCTATCGGTATTTCCCACGAGACAATAACCGCTTGATTTGTGTGCTTATTTTACCGTTAACAGAAACGAAGCGTATCTTTTGTATGTTATTATAATAACTACCTGATGACCACGGCTCCGGCCCATAGTGTAGTTTCTCGTTTCAGATGGGAAGTCATTACCGGAATAAAAAGTAGCATACGTTACTCAGGGATAGTGTATAGATGGATGACAATGACGTAATAAGAATAGACTAGGTATGCAATGCATGCTGCTAAATACAAATGTTGAGCGGAGCAAATGTTTTTATTACATATCAGAATCAGAATCGAACACTTCAATTAATTAATTAATTAATCGAATGAAAAAAAAATCTATTTTAATTATTTACATTTTGTTTCCATGGCAAACATTTAATCATCTGGTTTTTCGGTGATTATTCCTCGATGGTGCATCCGATTTCGAAAATCGTTTTTCCGAACCCACCAGCTGCATGTCTTGCACGCGCGTGCCAATTTTGGAATTTCTAGCTAAATGTTAAAGAACTTTTTCGTCGATGTCCAGGACATTTTCGGTGATTATTCCTCCGTGGTCAGCTCTATTTTCATGATTTCAGATATATACACTCCCGGGTATGATGTCGACCAGCATGCCAAATTTGGTCAAAATCGGTCGAGCCGTTTCGGAGGAGTAGACACACAAACGATTTACACTTATCGCCTAAGTTTGAGCTCCGCTTCGCTCCGCTCAATAAATAACAATTATCAACTAGGTATGCAATGCATGCTACTAATTGCAAATGTTGAGCGGAGCAAATTGTCTTAATTTTTTTTATGCTCTATTATCATGATTTCAGAGATGTACACTCCCCGGTATGATGTCGACCAGCATGCCAAATTTGGTCAAAATCGGTCGAGCCGTTTCGGAGGAGTTGGCACACAAACGATTTACACTTGTCGTCTAAGATAGAGGTTCGCTTCGCTCCACTCAATAAATAACAATTATCAAAAACAACCGTTTAAGTTAATGTTAATATTTTAACGTAATTTGTGACCGTATAGATAAAGAGTAGTACATAGGTACGTACATTTATCAGGCCTATATAACCGAAGGGGCAGAGGTACGATACACACCCACACTTTGCTATTAACTTTGTTAGTCCAACGTAATAGGGTTTGCCCCCTATCTTTTGCCGTTACCGAACACTATAGAAAACCCATAACCATCATCCCTCCCCTATCATCTCTCTCCGTTTCTTTCCATCCTAAGGTTGCCTGGAAGAGATTGCTCTTTAGCAATAAGGCCGCCTATTGTACATTATTCTTAAGGCATGTGTAACATATCTGTCTCTTTTTGTGTGCAATAAAGAGTATTTATTATTATTATTCTCTTTATTAAAACTTAACACATATTTATTACATTTTTAAATAGATTTATAAAAAAATACATTTAAAAATATAAAAAACAGTAACCCACCGGCATCGGGTACAGGGACCAAGCTACCGGTGGTTAGGGCTCCAAAGACAGGAACTTCCGCACAATACGGGCCGTATTCAACAGAACCGCCTTCTGCATCAAGCCCTTGATCCAGCTGCCTAACGCGAGCCTCTGTAGGTGGAGGTCGAGGCTCTTGGCTATTAGACCATGCGCAGATACGACTATCGGAACAATAATCGCCGAATCCACATCCCACATGTCGACAATCTCGTGAGCTAGGTCTAAATATTTAATTTGTTTATCTTTTTCTGCTTTCACGAGATTCTCGTCATGTGGCACAGTGATATCGACAATTACTGCAAGGCGCTTTAATCGATCCATTATCACTATATCAGGTCTGTTAGCTATAACAGTCCTATCAGTGATAATAGATCGATCCCAATACAATGTGACATGACCGTTCTCAAGAACTGGGTCGGGCACATACTTGTAATAAGGTACCTCCACGTCGACAAGATTATACTTTAGAGCAAGTTGCTGGTGGATTATCCTGGCTACTTGGTTGTGTCTGTGCAAATACTCACCGTTCGCAAGACGGGAACAACCAGAGATAATATGTCTTAAAGATTCTCCGGGACGATGACATGCCCGACAGATGTCTAGCGTCCCATCTTTGACAATAAATCTCCGATAGTTATTCGTCATCACGACTTCGTCAGTGATTGCACAGATGAAACCCTCAGTTTCTCCGAAGAGATCACCAAATCGTAACCAGGATACCGATGCTATTGAATCAACATCGGGCCCATTTAGAGCCCGATAAAATCGACCATGCAGTTCCTTGCTCTTCCATATTTCCTTCCGTTCAGATACACTTAATATTACAGGTTTGCGCCAGTTCTCTTTCGCAAGGGACAGCGGGGTCAGTCCGTTGTCTATTGCCACAACATCTCGATGCACATCCACGTCCACCTGTAGGAAATACTCTCTAAGGTTGCATATCTCACGGTTATGGAGAGTCTTGGCATTTAAAAATCCTCGACCCCCACATTTCCGTGGTATATACAACCTCATTACTGACGAACGTGGGTGGTGTATTCGATATGAAGTCAATAGACAACGCACCTTCCTATCCAGAGCTTCTAACTCCGTCTGAGTCCATCTAAGTATGCCAAAAGAGTAAACTAAGACTGGCATGGCCCAGCCGTTGACAGCACGCACCTTGTTACCGCCTGATAAAAGACTTTTCAGTATTTTTTTCAGGCGGCCAAAGAAACGATCCTGCAACTTCTGTTTCATGTCAGTCTCAGCAATACACAGAGCATGAGACATACCTAGATATTTGTAGGTTTCGGTTGCGGAGAGCGACCCAAATCGTGTGAAATCTGAAAGATTGACTCCTTCAGATTCCACAATCCCGCCCCTTTTTACATGCATGACCGCACACTTATCTACCCCAAACTCCATACTGATGGCCTTACTAAAAGTTTCAGTAACTTTTAGCAAAGCCATCAAATCGGGGCCATTAGGGGCAAATAACTTTAGGTCATCCATGTAAAAATGGTGGGACAAAATTTGACCCCCTCTGCGCATCCGATAGCCTAACCCTGAACCCTCTAGTAACGTACTGAGAGGATTTAGTGCTAGACAAAACCACAACGGACTCAGACTATCACCCTGGAAAATACCTCTCTCAATCCCTATTGGTACACCACCTCCTAGAACCTGACGACACCCTGGATAAACAAGAACCGTACTCCATTGTCTCATACATGACCCCAAAAAGGTGCATAGAGTTGCATCAACTTTATACAGCTCTAGCACCCTCCGAAGCCATGTATGAGGCACAGAATCGTACGCTTTCTTATAGTCAATCCAGCATGTCGCAAGGTTCTTTCGGTTGCGGCGTACCTGCTGGCAAACAGCCATGTCAATAATAAGGAGCTCTTTCGTACCACGTGCCCCACTTTTACATCCATTCTGAGAGATTGACAAGATGTTATTGTTTTGTACATGTGAATATATTTTTACTCTCAGGATGGATGTAAAAAGTTTGTATATGGTAGGTAGACAAGTTATAGGTCTATAATTTTTGGGGTCTGTGGTACTACCAGATTTGTATAGGAGGTGGGTTACTCCGGTAGTCATAAAAGCTGGAAGCGACGATGACTCAAGGGATGACTGGAAGCAAGATGCCAAGCAAGCGTGTGAGCTACGGAACCATTTTAACCAAAAGTTGTGCAGTCCGTCCGGTCCAGCAGATTTCCAATTTGGCAACGAACGAACTGCACAACCAATATCTTCTTCAGATATGGTTATAGGTTCCATAGCTGGAATTGGTTCACACGCCCGCTCAACATCCCTAATCCACGCATCCTGTGTATGACTGACGGGCGTCGACCAGATGCTTTTCCAGAAGTTAACTGTAGAAACAGCATCAGGTAGACTCCCATCAGTCACATCCGAGTTAGGTCGCTCCCACCCTCTATATACCCACCTCTCATTTTTTTGGAACAAGCGATTCTGAGTGTATCTGTCCACTCTTTTTTTGTACCGCCTTATGCGGTTCGCCCACGCATAAACTTTCTGCTTCAGGTAATCGATGCGCTCTGTGACCCGAACAGAGTATTCACAGGGCCTAATATTAGTTCCCACGAATGCACGGGTCACAAAGCGCATGACTCTCGGGCGTGTATTGCCCGTCCTGAAGCAGTGTAGCTTGCCAATGAGCACCCTAGCCTCGTTGATGCGCCGTTCAATTCTGCACTGCCAAGCTGGTACAGCAGGCTTTGGTCGAATAGCTGTTTCTTGTTTAAAAAATTTAACACCAGCTATTCGACATACTGCAACAGCTGCACAGTACAGAATGGAATGGGCATCAGTAATGTTTCTGCAGTTGTTAAAAAACGTTGTTAACATCGAGTCTAGGGCACACACTAGCGCCACGTTTTTTTTATGTGTGGGCAAACGCGGAAGCCGCGGTCTACACTCAATAGGGACAGATTGAAACTCACCAATCGCTCGCTCCAAAGCGCTCCTTAATTCCTCATTGTATTGAGTACTTACAGGTATAGCAGCATCACTCACTTCTTCACCAACATGTGAGATGATGTTTTCTTGCGTTCTTTCATTACGGTTACTTTGTAATGGCACAGGTAATGGTTGCAATGAAGAAGGCGTGATACCACTACACACTTCTAAGCGTAGCCTTTCAAGTGTAGCGTCATCCAACAGGTGACAGCGTTGTATGGCGCGCACCTGATCCGATAGGCGTTGTGCCGATACGTTGACATCTGGTTCAAGTACCTGAAACAGAGGTAGCATGCGAACACGGTACGCAGTGAGGTTAGTTCCCCCCTCTGTAGCCACAAAATATGCCCGCATCACGTTTTCATTCATACCGAAGTTCCATCGAATGCGGTGCACATTACCACCGGTAGCGGGGTCCGTAATCGAAGCCGGAGGGCCTCGGGGTCCCAAGCCAGTCGGTGGCCGGCCTCTCCCCTGCCGACGTACAGGTAGAGGCGACGTCGGCGGAGAGAAAAACTCGTCGCTGCTTGAGCTCGACGCCTCACCAGTAGTCACAGTTGTCGATGACTGTAAGGCGGAGCTGTGCGACAAGTCCGGGGTTGGTAATTGTGCTTTTTTGGCGCCAGCTCTGGTCAACATTATATTTTTTCTTGATTATCATCTTATTTTCATATTATCATTTTCAGTTTGTTACACTGACATAATCTGTCAAAGTGTACTATAATTTATAAAATATTTGTTTGTGTTTTTTCCGGATTTTCTTCATGCTGATTTTTTTGTTATAGATATATATTTGTACTTTTATTATGTTTTGAATGATATTTTTGTATTATTGTAGATTAAAGGTAAAATATTTTAGTAAATGCTCCTCAAGAAAAAAAATGTGACTGTTTTGTAGCAGTGTTGCCAGGTTATTTAGTTATTTATTATTATTATTATTATAACCACTGTGTAATTAAAACCAAAATTCCAACAGCCAGGAAATATGTTACATACCACTAAACACACAACTATACAAATACCATACAGTTCGCGAGGAATAAGCGGAGCGCTTGTATTTGTGTGAGTGCCGTGTACGTACCTATATGTGACCTCTTTGACACACAGCTACAAAAAGAGTTTTTGGCCTACTTTTAGTGGTCACGCACACAAATGCAAAGCTCCGCTTGTCCCTTGCGAACTGTAGCAAAAATCATTTTGGTTCTAACCTCTGCAGGTTAAGCATCCACATTCCTTTTCATTCCTGAATAACTTTTCCTCGGTTATGTTTATCCCATAGCGATTGAGAACATAAAAACTATTCTACTTGTACGAAATCTCATTTTAAGACCGAAGTATGTTTTATTTTGAAATACGAGTAAGTCACTTTTAGATTATAAGGATAAAAATAAAGTTTCTCGGGATCAGTTAATAATGTATTTGCTGCAAAGTCGTCTGGTGTCTTCAAAGACCTTCTTTCTCTGAACTGAACACGATCTGGAGATTAAAAATGTTTGTTGTGTCGCGAGCGTGTTCGAGGAAGTCTAGAACTGTAATTTAATTCACTGGCAGTGACGATTTTTTTACAAAGATAGGTATAATAACCAATAATGTGTGTAGTTCTAATGTTTCCATTCTTGGACGAACGTTCAACACCTTATGGACTTCTGAACTATAACAACACACATAACCTTGCAAAGATTAAAATAAAACAGTTATAACAACTGTAATCTTATACAGAACAGTTTGACGCAGCAGTGGGATTCCAATTAAGTCCTTCAGCTTAGCTATAAAGCTTGTGTTAGGAGTGGACTCCGGTCAGTGGTGTGGTGATCAGATTTGGAACTCGTGTCATTAAACAACAAGACCAACTCTTTGGCCACTAGGCTAAAGAAACTTGCAAATGACAATGGGCAAAATAAATAAATATTTTTGGACAATCTCACACAACGTTGTCTAGCCGAAACTAAGCTATAAGCTTGTGCTATGGGATTTTGACTACTGATAAACATACTTATATATTTCTAAATAAATACATAATATACATAGAAAACCCAAAGTCCGGAACAAACATTTGTGCAGCACACAAATTTTTGATTTTGTTTTTTGTGTAATTTCTGTACGTTCGAATCAATTACCAAACGACGGTATCTCGTAGCGACTTCCGTAGCTACAGGGTAGCAATTTATTTGTTGGTTATACCTAGTAGCACATAATAGTTGTGTATGTAATGAAGTCCCACTAAGAGCTTGAGGAGCCAAGTTTCTCAGTCAACCTCAACTGCTGCTAGTGGTGCAATCTCATGTCCTAGTATTTGTGGTCGCAAATTTTAAACCTTTATGCATAGCATCATAGCATCATGCCTTTTTCCCCGAAGGGTTAGGCAGAGGTGTGCAAACACACCCACATCTCGCCAGCTATGTTAGGTCCCATGTAATAGGGGGCGAGCCTATTGCCATTTACCGGGCACAAGTTCCAGACTCTGGGATAATTATCTGGGTAAAATTCTAAAGAGAATTATACATTATCCACCAGACCGGGAATCGAACCCGAGACCTCAAGCGTGGCAGTCCGTACATAGTACCATTGTGCCACCGAGGTAGTCAGACCTTTATGCATAGGTACACCATATCCCCGAGAGTTGGTATACCTATAAATAGACAAAGGTCCCTAGCTCCCACAAAATAAGGGGCAAATCTAATGCTGTAACCGGATAGGCCTGTGGATTATGATGTTAAATACTACTGTGAGTCAACTAGACAGTGTCGATGGGTGGAATTTCCGCGTTTCATTACCGTATATTTTACTTTAACACGTGAATTAACTCAAAATACGTCGTAGATATGCATAGGTCACAGGCTTATTAAGACCAACAGGTGTAAACTGGCCGACACATTTGTTATACCTATGCATATCCACACAATGTTTCGTGTTAAGTACCGAAGTAAATATAAAGTAGTTATAAATCCTGTCGGGATTACAGAATACCTTTCAAATAGTGCAGTCGTACCATTGCATCGTACAGACTGTAAATGGCCGGATGACAAATGATGATTTATATTCTTGCATTTCAAAGCAATGAGTTTACTTAAACTATTCTTAAAATATTAAGAAAGAAATTATAAATAGATCACAAAAACTGATGTCATCGGCAGGACTCGGACCTAACAGGGGGAATGCTCTGACCACTGAGCTACGATGACCAATACCGACTAATATAATGTTTATAATATTTTTGGTGAAGTGTGTATTGATTAAATATTTATTAGGTACTAAAAAGACAATGGCTAAACTAATTTGGCTAGTATTGGTCTTGAATTATAAATAATATCTGGGTGTTTCCTTATACACAGAAAACACCCAGACTTCTGCGCAAAAGTATGTATACTTTTTAATTATACGTTGAAGTAGAGGGAAGATTTAATGTTCTTTTTTGTGGCGCTACAAAGTTAAGAAATTCGCCGGGACACGTAGTTTTTAATGAAAAGATCAGAAGGTATATTAAAATTGAAATAACATCTCTAATCCAGAAGTGATTTTTATTTTATTTTATTTCATTTTATTCTTACGTAGCTATTGAGACAGATAATAGATTACAGAATACAAATTATAATATTTCATAAGACACTTTCAGAATCTGACATCCACTTATATGTGTACAAAGCCGCTTGAAAAAAACCGAACTGAGTTTCTTGAGGGCTCTTCTCAGTCTCGTTGCATTTTGGAACCCTCGGTAGAGTCACACCAACTTTTGACGAATCTAAATAATTTTCTAAAAATTTCAAAGATAATAAATGTTATTTTATTTTATTTTATTTTACACAGCTTTTAAATAACGCTAAATGATAAATAATCCAAAAAAAAACAAAACAAATTTCCACTACTTAAAGCTTAAGGCTTTACTCAAGACGGTCGAGACGTGTCCTAAAGCTTGCAAAGTTATCGAAAAGAAAGTCCAGTTGAGAACAAGAAAAGAAAAGAAATTCAAAGAAACTAAACTCAAAAGCATTCAGAATTCATACATACACACCTACATCCCCGAGGGGGTTGGCCGAGGTGAATTTATTAACCACATTTTACCAATAACTGTATGAGTCCCACGTACGTAGGTATATACTCAACCATTTTGTAATTCGTACTTCTGACAACCAGGATAGATGTTCACACGTAGCTATCTCTTATAGAGATTGTAATGAGCCCCCCAATAATGTTTTTCTTATCTATCTTCCATGTAGAGACAGCGACCAGTTATAGATTTATTATATGAATTGATTGATTACCGGTTATAATACAATAATGTTTAAATTAATCACATAAATACATACCTACATACTCGTAACATACCTTTTTTTTTTTTTTTTTTTTAGTTCCGCGACCAAGGCCGCGGCCGCTCTAACGTCCGTTGCCGGGCGTCTCTGGTTACAAGCAGAACGTATTTCCAGTGGCGCCCGGCGGACTTTGACCACCTCTGTGGTCTCTGCGGGGGTTGGGTCGGGATGAGAATCCCGCGTCGTTGGAGGTAGGGTTTTATCCCGCGTCAGTGAGTGAATCTGGTTGCGTGCTATGGGGCAAAGGCCCCGCAGCACGCAACCCTTCTAGCCTGCTTCTGTAAGGACGACGGGTGGCGATCCCGCCGTCCTCAGGCCCCGATCATGGAGGTCGATGGTCTTGGGCGTAGATGAGTCTGCGGCGGCCTCGCCGCTGACTACGGAACTCGGCGGGGAGGGCACGCTCCCTCTCCCTCTCGGCCGCCTCCTTCGCGAGCACGACTTGCTCGCAGAAGGACACGGCCGCGTTCCACCTACTCCCGCTGGAGACCATGGCTTGAAGCATGGTCTCCAGCGAGAGGGTATCCACGCCCAGACCCACTACGAGGTCCCGGCGCTGACTCGCCCACGCTGAGCACTCCACCAACGTGTGGAGTGCGGTGTCGTCGTCGGAAACCTCGCAGTGTTGACACCGGGGTGTGACCTCACGATGGATGCGAAACAGATAGCTACCGAAGCATCCATGCCCGGTAACGATCTGCGTCGCACGATACGTGAGGTCACCATGCTGCCTCTGCAGCCAATCGTCCATGATCGGTCTCACCGCCGCGATGATGGTGGCACCCCACTTGGGTTGGTCAAGTCGCACCCTCCATGACTCCATGAGATCCTGTCGGAGTTGGGACCGCCGGTCATCGATTTCTCGAGACGCAGGCCTGTGGTCCCGCTCCAGCGCCTCCTTGCGCCATTGGAACAATGACGCAAGGGCTCTCGCTTCCAGGTCCCATGGAGGGGTCCCGGCTAGGAGACATGCAGCCTCTCCGGAGATCGTGCGGTAGCCCCTTATTGTTTTGACGGCCAAGGTCCTCAACGGTCTGTTAAGGAGCGTTGAGTTGTTGGCCGTCAACCGCGCCGCCCATACGGGAGCCCCGTATAGGGCCATACTCCGCACGATCCCCAGGTACAGTCTCCTGCAGGAAGCGTTGGGTCCCTTTAGGTTGGGCATCAGTCGCGAAAGCGCGACCGATGCCTGTGTCACCTTGGGGACCAAACTTCGGAAATGTGGTCCGAAGTTCCATCGGCTATCAAGTACGATCCCTAGATACTTCATCGAGGGCTTGATGCCGATGCTAACGCCTCCCACATTTATGCTGGAACCTTCAGGTGGACCGTTCCGAGGTCTGTGAAAACACAGAACCTCGGACTTGTGCAAGGCCACCTCCAGTCCCAGCCGCCGTATCCGACCCACGACTTGAGCAACACCCGTCGTGACCTTGAGTGCTGCCTCCTGGTACGTTGCACCCCGCGCCGTGACGAGGGTATCGTCGGCGTAGCACGTTACGCCGACGCCCTCAGGCAACGCACCCCGCAGCACCCAGTCGTAGCCGATGTTCCACAGAAGCGGCCCCAGGACCGACCCCTGTGGAACACCGCACGACACATCCCGCCGAGCTGGCCCGAGCCAGCTGGGGAAGGCTATGGCCCGCTCCGAGAGATAGGCCCCGACAATACGACGGAGGTAGAGAGGCGTTTCGTGATACACGAGCGCCTCCCTAACGCAGCTCCATGGCAAGGTGTTGAACGCGTTGGCGATGTCAAGAGACACCGCCACCACCACCTTGCCCTGCGAGACTGCTTCCTCCGTCAGGCTCTTGACGCGCATGATCGCGCTCACGGTGGAGCGTCCCCGACGGAAACCGTACTGGTTGTCCGCCAGGTCTGGCCCCACCGTCGAGAGATGCTCGACGAGGCGTTCCGCGATAATTCGCTCAAAGAGCTTACATACCTCGTCGAGCAACACGATCGGCCGGTATCCGGACGGTGAGTCCACCGGCCGCCCCGCCTTACGGATCAGGACCAGCTTCCCCGTCCTCCACACCTTGGGAAACTGGCCCCTTTCGAGGCATGCGCTAAAGAGCCCCATCAGTCGAGGCCCGAGTTCTTCGAGGGCCAGGACCCATGCACGGCCAGGAATGCCGTCGGGTCCGGGGGCAGTGATTTTCCGGCGTTTAAGCCGGAGTACTGCCGCCCCTAGCTCCCCCACCCTGACTTCGGGTACGTCGTCTTCGCCGGTGCTATCCGTGTCGGGCAGAGACGGAGCCATGCGCGGAGGGACGTGCTCCTCCGCGCTCGTCGGAAACAGGGAGCCCATGACCCGCTCCAGCTGCTGCGGCTGGAGACTCTGGGTCAGTGGGGGCGCCCTAGGTCGGAGTTTCTCCCTGACCTGTAGGTACGGGCGCCCCCATGGGTTCTGCTGCAGGGTCTCCAGGAGCTCCTCGCGGGCCGCCGTCTTGGCCCGCTTTATTGTCTCCTGGAGATTACCTTTAGCCTCCCTGTAAGCCTGATAAAGCTCCGCCTCTCGGGTTGCCGCGTCGTCTGGGCGGCGATGCCTCCGGCGAAACCTGGTGTACTGGCGGCGGGCGGAGATGCATGCTGCGCGCAGCTGTGCAATCTCCGGCGACCACCAGTACACCTGCTTCCTTGCCGGTCTGGGTGTAACCCTAGGCATCGCCGCATCACAGATTTGCGACATGGCTCTCCTGAACCACTCCGCCTCGGCATCCACATCAGCAGGCCGGTCCGGTGCCGGAATCCAGGCCTGCACGATGGAAGCCTCCAGGAGAGCCTCCCGATCCAGATGGTGAAGTGCCCAACGCGGATCCGGGGGGTTTTCTACCGGCTGTGGGAGGTCAGGTGGGGGGACGACATCGAATCGGATGTACCGATGGTCCGAGTGCGTCTCCTCACCCTCCTCCACGTGCCAGCCAGTAATACGGGCGGCGAGGGCAGAGGTCGCGAACGATACGTCCACGACCGAGCTGGTCCCCCGCCGCCAGAAGGTGGCGACATTCCCCCGGTTGAGGACCTCCAGACCACGTGTTCTGGTCCAGTCCTCAAGAAGCCTCCCCTTGTCCCTGGTTTCCCGGGAGCCCCACGCCTCACTCCAGGCGTTGAAGTCTCCCAGGAGCAGGACAGGGCGAGGACGGCACGCAGCGAAGACGACGTCGAGCTCAGTGAGCCATAGCTCAAACTGAGTCTCGTCCAGTGTCGGCGAGATGTAGGTGGCCACGACTGCCAACCCATCATATTCCGCCGCAACACACCCGCGGCCCCTTGCAATGATAGCAAGGCGCGAGTTGTCTGCGGCGGACCCCCCGAAGATAAAACAGGCCGAGCCGTCCTCGTCCACCGGGCTTCCCGGGTGGACGTAGTACGGCTCGGCGACCACGGCCAAGTTTATGGACCACTGCCGGATGCTCTGGTACAGAAGATCCTGAGCAGCGCGGCAGCGGTTCAAATTCACTTGCAGGATGCGGATATGGGCGTCAGACATTAATGGACGTCCATATCAGCATCCCGCCGAGAAACATCTGGCCGTGCAGTAGCGGCACCCCCACCGCTCTCAGCGGACGGACGAGGCTTTGGCCTCGAGGCGGCGCAGGTTGCGCTGCCGACCCGGTGGTCCGCAGTTTTGCCCTCCGCCTCGCATCTAAAGCAGCGAGGCGGGGCATCACAGGCACTTGCCTTGTGACCGGGCCGGCTGCAGCGGAAGCACCGATCGCCCACGGTGACTTCCGCTGTGCACTGCACTCCGACGTGCCCCACCACCATGCACCGGAAACATCTGGTTTCCCGGGCACGAAGGAGGTGCACCTGCGCCTTTAGGAAGCCCCCTACGAGGAGGCTTCGTCCGTCCGTCACTTTCAGTGCCGCCGCGACGGGGCACTGGACGACTGTCATCCCATGACCAGTGGAGCCGAAGGAGATGTCTCCAGCCTTCACCTGGTCACGGGGGCAGCCGCCCGCCTCCACGACGGCGGAGATTACTTCCTCCGTCGTGGCCGCGTCATCCAGACCCGTGATGCGCAATGCAGCGCATTTGGTGGGCCTGGTGACGCGGACGGCTTCTGCGTCCAGCGCGTCCCTAAGCTGCGCTGCTAGGGCGTCAGCTTTCGGGCCGCTGGAGGCGCCGGAGACCTCGAGGAGGCGAGCCCCGGTGCGTGTCGTCTTGCACCGGAGACCCCCCTGGATATCGAGGGCTGAGAGGTTGACTGAGGACTTCACGGTCCTCAGGACATCAACGTACCCCACACCCCTCTCCACACCCTCCGTCGTCACCGTAAGGACGACGGCTGTGGAGCGAGGAGCGCGGGGCCTCTTCGGCGCCTTCGCCGCGGCGGCTTTGGCCACTTTCTTGGCCGCTTTCCTGGCGGCCTTCGTCTTCCTCTTCTTGGCCCCCACTACCTCCCATCCCTCCCGTCCGGAGGGATGTAAAGGAGCAGCGGGAGCGTTAGAGGAAGAGGAGGCGGCAGGGGTGCCGCTCTTCTTGCCGCGCCCCTTTGCCTTCCGCGCCTGGGCCGCGGTCTCGGCCGGCAACCGGTACGCTGGAGCGGACTGGGGCGGAGCGGGGTGGCGGACAGCGGGTGTGCCGCTTGGTCCTGGAGCGGGAGAACCGCTAACAGCCGCCGCGTATGAGAACGCGGGACGTGCTAGCGGAGGGCGGTACGCCCGGTCCTCCAGGACCGCGAGGCGCCTCTCGATCGCCGTCAGGACCTGTACCATAGTCGGCACAGGCTGTGGCGGCGATCCGGGCGCGGTGTTGGGCACCGTGGTGGGCGCCATGGTGGGCGCCGTGGTGGGCGCCTTTTTGGACGCCGTGGTTGGCGCCGTCGTGGGCGCCTTGGTGGGCACCGTGGTGGGCGCCGTAGGTGGCGCCGTCTTCGGCGCTGGTCCAGCCGTCGGAGGAGGAGGCGGCAGCATGGGACCGGGAGGCGCCTTGACCACCTTGGTCAAGTCAGCGACCTCCCGCCACAGGTCATCCATCTGCTTCCTGGAAGCAGCGAGCTCCGCCTCCAGGCTCGTCACCTGCTTCCGGAGCCTCGCCTCCTCCTTAGTGACGCTCCGCGCGAGGAGCTTGTTGAGGGAAGATTGGGCTTCATCCACCAATGAAGCCACAATCTTCTTCCTCCCCGCCACGTTTCTGTTGCCCCGCATGGCCGCGTTCATGCGGGCAAAAACGCTCATCAGCTCACGCGCGGGCGGCCCACCGATTTCCCGTCGACTTCGCTGGGACAGTTGGACCGAGGACGGAGGAGGAGTTGGCGGCCGCCTTCTGTACGCGTCGAGACGCGTACGCACCGTCTTGACCGGCACCTCCTCCTCCGAATCGGTGGAGAGGAGGGACCCCCACCCGGAGCAGCTAGTGCTACGGTCGCGCGGCGGTCCCCCCTTCTCCTCGAGGGTCCTCTTCTTTGTCGCAGAAGAGCGGCCCTTCTTCTTCACACTGCTGGGAGCTGACCCATCGTCAGTCCCAGCAGCATCAGTTCCTTGGGGCGTCGACATCGCGCTGCGACTAGGCAGCGCGGCGCGAGCCCCCAAATCGATAGGCATCGGAATCAGTATTTCATGCATAGTTTCGTCGGTTGACACTGCCCGGGAAAGGGCAGTGTCGGGATCGGAGGTCTCTTCGAGGTTATTCATAATCGCAAAAATTGGCCAATCGCAAGTTCAGACTAAATACGTTCGGTCACCCAACTTGCCACTGCGTTACCGTGGTCAAGTTGGGGTCCAGGGCGGACGGCGAGGACGTAGTATTTAATCACTTGGGGCCCCGCCCCTCGTAACATACCTAACATAAGCATATACATAATAATCTTGCCTGTTTCCCGGCTTACTTATTCAACTACCACAAACAAAAAATCACGAATTAATCTCCGAAGGGATAGAGGTTAATTACACCCACATTTCGTCACTGTTCGTCTCACGTAATAGGAGGCATATTGCCGTCCAGGCACGTAGTATTCTTACCAGAGCAAACGCATATTCATCATAATCAACATCATAATTTCACGCTTCCTGCTGGGCACAGGTCTACCCCAAAGAGGGGAGAATTTACCCTTCATATAGCACGTTGGCACGACAGGTTGGAATAGGGTTTTGTGTTCCTTCTATAAGATGAGAAGGCATGTGGTATGGGACGCTACATGCGTTGACACCTTAGCACCTTCACACCTCCCAAACACATCCGCATGTGCCGGCGCTGCTGCTGCATCGGTTGAAGGCCTCAAACGGCGTAAATATGCGAAACCTAGCAGGTGATTACATATTTGAGGCGTTTGGGGTTAAAACACTGGTGTCATGGGGCCCGAGCGCGCGCCGCATTTCTAGAGACATTGCTAAACGCTTAATCGATGCTTCTCAGGACCAGAAGGCTGGCTATTTTCTGGCCCAAAGAATAAGTATCGCCATCCAACGTGGCAACACGGCCAGTATTCTGGGAACCTTTCCAGTTAGCAATGACACGGAGGATTTTTCAAACGAAATTTTGTAGTGTAAATATTATTTGTACATAATTATGTAATTTGTTATTCTTATTATCAATATTTTGAAGTACATGCTAAATATGGGTACATTGTCATAGAATTTACGAGACGCCCAGGACTTTAATTGGCTGTGCCATAGCAGCTGGCATGTAAGATTTTATTGCCTTTAATCAACATGTCATCGCAAGGCACCGGGATTTAATATTTTTTCAAAATTACAATATAGCAGCTACTTTTTATTAAATTCATTCGGCCATTTTGGACATAACCCATTATATGTGTGCCCGGTGACGGCAATAGGCTTGCCACCTATTACGTGGGACTAAAAATACTGGCAAATTTTGGGGGCGCTACTGCCTACCCCTTCGGGGATATAGGTGTGATATGTGTGTGTGTGTCATAGTAAATACCCAAACTCCAAAACAAACTTTTGTGGATCATACAAATATTTGATTTGACCCAGGTATCGAAGTTACTCATATTAGACACTCCCTTTTCCTCTGTGAATGAACAGAAATCATAGTGCACTAAAACAGCGTTTCAAACTAGGCATATTTATGTCACTCAAATGCAAAAATGTTAGCCTGTTATTTGTTGAATGTAAGCCTGCTGGAGTCACGAGCTTTTTCGTGCAGGCTTTGTAAAAAAGTGTAACATGCGACACATGCGACATGCAATCTAAACCAGGCACGACTAAATATTAAAACAACCCTTTGTTGTGTTTTAACCGACTTTAAAAAAGGAGCAGTCCTTATTTCAACTGTGTTTTTTCATTTCAAATATCTGTCGACTGATTGACGACTTTATTGAGCGAAGCGAGCGTAGCGAGCAGAGCTCCTTATCAGGTGACTCAAATGCAACTCGATGTGAAAAATCAAGCATTCTCAGGAGCAGGTTTTGCTCGAGACTGAATTTTGATTTAGGATCCTCAAAAAAAGTTATTGACCAAAAAATCATGAAAATCGGTTGTATCAACAACCGATATGTCAACAACCGATTTTCATGATTTTTTCACTCAAAAATCCAGCATTCTCAGGAACAGGTTTGTAGACCGAATTTTGATTTAGGACCCTCAAAAAAAGTTATTGACCAAAAATATGACAATAGTCGCTTCGCTCAATTGCATGCCGCAGCGCAGTACCACGGCAGCGACCGCAGCTCCTAGTTAATTAATGTAATTAAAAGCTACATACTGCATCGACAACTATTTGATCCCATCCAGTAATTTGAAGTCTGTTTTTGTGTTAATATTTGACATGTATTTTTATTTGTATGTGTTTTTATTTTTATTGTATTGTAGCAGCTTCTATTCAAAAAGTAGACGTTTTGTTCCCACATAAGTGCGCCTAAAATAGCTCTTTTTTGTTCAGAGACTTCTTAGCGGGCAATAATAAGATTTGAATTTAGAACATGAATCTTTCATACTTTGATTATATTATACTTATATTATAATCAAAGTATGAAAGATTCATGTTCTAAATTCAAATCACATTATTGCACGCTAAAAAGCCTATAAATAAAATAAAATACATAATAATAATATATTAGTATATACTAGCAACCCTTAGCGCAAACTGCGCAAGTAATAATTTTTTTTTTTTTTCCTTTTATCAAATTTCTAATCTTATCGCACCACTTGAGACCACGACCTTTCCAACGGCGTGCCACACTTGACTGTGCGACTCTTAGTTTAGGAGGAGAAGCGGCTTCACTAGCGTATTATTTATATAGATTATAGTAATTACACTTACACACACAGACACTTTTGCTAAAGTTACGTCGTCGGTATGGTTTTGACAAAAAATCCTTAGAACTATTAGGATATTACCTAACAGATAGGCTGCAGACTGTTCATGTGAACAACGTTAAGTCAAACGGAACTAACGTCAAAATAGGCGTACCTCAGGGATCAAACTCTTCTTGGTTTATGTTAATGACTTGCCTTGCATGATCGAGGCACAAGCTGGCATAGTAATATTCGCGAATGATGATACATCACATATATTCAAAGTAAATCGGAATAGTACAGATGCGAATAATGTTAATAATATTTTAAATGATATTTCAAATTAGTTTTCGACAAACAACCTATTGTTGAATGCAGAAAAGACCAAATGCATTAAATTTACAATGCCCAATGTCAGACAAGCAAACGTCCATGTCGTGCTGGGTAGCCAAAGGTTAGAATTAGTAAATAACACTACCTTTTTAGGAATAAAAATAGATTCTAAATTACAATGGGGTGACCATATCACCATTTTAGCTAATAAGCTTAGCTCTGCTGCATATGCTGTGAGACGGATTAGGCAGTTGACAGATGTAGCTACTGCTAGGCTAGTTTACTTTTGTTACTTCCATAGCTTGATGTCCTATGGAATACTACTTTGGGAAAATGCAGCAGATATAGAAACATTTTTTGTATTACAAAAGAGGGCAGTCCGTGCCATTTATTGTTTAGGTAATAGAGATTCTCTTAGGGAGCGATTTAAAGATATTAATGTTTTAACTGTAGCTTCCCAATATATGTTGGATAACATACTGTATTTCAGGAAAAATATATCTAGCTATACTAAAGTAAGTGACGTTACAGACAGAAATCTACGTAATAAAAATAAACTACTCCCTCCGTGTTGTCAGCTTAGCAAGTTTAGTCATTCTTTCAAGGGAGAAGGTATACGCTTTTATAATAAATTGCCTGAATCGGTCCTTTGTATGCCCGACAATAAATTTAAAACCTTTATAAAGACCACTTTATGTCAAAAAGCATAATTATTATAAGACAGTTGATTACCTTAACGATAAAAGTGTCTGGCTTGAGCATGGTGCAGGCGCCTCCTAAAATACCGTAATTGTAGCATATTTTGTACTTAGGTGACTACAATTATTTATTTTTTGTTGCATTATACACGCTTATTGATTTTGACACGAGACCAATGTACATTCTTCCACATTTAGTCTTAAGAAAATGTGAAAATGTATCAATTTTTGAAAAAAAAGTGACCGAGAGTTTTATTGACAGGTTCTTTCTCTCGGTTCTACTTATTGCTTTGCGAATCTGGCAGTACATGTAAATATAGAAGCAATTATATTTTTTTGTTAAGTACTTACTGACGTTTGTAAGAGCCATTTAGTGACCTATACAAATAAATAATTCATTTCATAATCCAACCGACAAAAAAACGAGCAAACTTTTTTCATTTTTTTTTCATAGAAGGCGACGAAAAGTAATGTTTAAGCCTCGAGAGTATAATTACTTTTTCTCAGGCCACGTACTTTGAATCCCTTGCTACGCTTAGGATTCTACTTTAGAATCCTGCCCTTCGCTCTGGATTCAAAATAGCGCCTTCAACAACAATATATGATTTTACTCCCTTGTCATAAAATCTACTATTTATCTAAGGATATCTCGTGTCTCTTTCTTGATAGTAATTACCAATTCATTTAAAAATTTAGTTAACTTTTACCGGGCAATAAATAAAAATCGTACATTTTAAATAATTTTGTGTATCTGTCTGTTTCGGTTAATCTCCGAAACTGCTGGCTAGTATAATAAACACATCCAGAGAGATAAGAACACGGGTGTTGTTACTCTATTTTCTAATGAACCGTTAGATCTAATACTTTTTTTTGGATTGATGATTTGGGTACATAGATAGATCCAGAAAACAATTACTGCGACTGCTCGGGGACGGAACGAAATTATGTTGGTTACCTCGTCCTCTCTTGCCTGAGACATTCAATCTCAATCAATTTCTAGCGAGAAGTTCATCGATCGAGGAATTCAGGTCAAAGATAGTATACCTATAAACTATACTGTACGTAGGCTACCTATTATTCACTATTCAACCACCCTCAACCAAATTGGTTGTAGATCAGTTTAGACAAGACAATTACAAAATAAATAATTAGTCGTTAAAGTACTTAAAGTATTAAATATCATTCACAAACGGACGCCCACGGTTTCGTCCGTGACTAATTATATACCAAAAAACTTCTTCGAGAACCACACCATCCATTAGTGAAAGCAGTATGAAAATCAGTGCAGTCGATTTTGAGTTTATCGCCAACAGACAGATAGACAGATGCTGCGGCGTACTTTGTTTTATAATAATAGTGATAATTATTTAGCCAACCCGTTCTCGTTTGTTTGTTAAAAACAAACAAACGAGAACGGGTTGGCTACAAACGAAACTATTAGCAGGCCTATGTCACTCGCCTAACAACCGCAAAAAATACGTGACGTCAGCGACAACTTGAAGTTGTAAATCAGTAAGGGTTGTCTCTTGTTTGTGACACGGCATTGACCATAGAGTTGATATTGAGGCATTAACAACATAATTATTGGTCAAATTATGCTGGTATATATTTTACTTTACTGGACAACCCTAACGTTCGATTTATGTCCTCTGTAAACAAAAGAATGTGCTTTAATTAACGTCGGAGTGCAAGTTCTGTATGTAAGTACTATTCCCTATTCTGTGCTATTGGTATGTAGATTTTAATGAAGGCAGTTAATAAGGAATATTACTTACTAGAACTCAAATTATATTATGTTAATTAGAAATATCGCTCGTAATATTAACGCTGAGCGATATGCAAATATGGAGGTGTATTTCAATAGCAACAGTGACTATGGTTGTTCAGGATATACATGGTTATACAGCGAATATTAATAATAATAACATTCTAGTTGTAAGAATATTCTATCGAATATTATAGGCTTATTTGCACTGCGATCTTTTCAAAATAGAATAGCTACTTATTTCAATCTTGTACTTACACCAAAACTACCAAATCTAAAAACCATGTTGTGCGAAAATTTATACGCGCATGGTAAAACGCCTATAAGCAAAAATTTGATTATTTAATTTATTTATTTATTTCTGAAACCCACGTACTATGAAAACAGACACATCTGGTAAAATTTCATAATTCATCCACAATATACCCGTACCTACCATAGACACATGCCATTCACTAGATAGATTTAGAAGCTTAATTTTACGGGTATGTTAACATAATATTATGCATTTGGTGTCAATAAAAAAAACACACAGATGAAAAGGGTCTAACAAGTGACAGACAGAATTGTTATTTGTACATACAGCTTATTATATATACCGTACGTACAAGTATAAGATACGTACAAGGTAATGAGAATATACTGGTAATTTTCTCACGTGCCCTAGGTGCATGGCATCTGAAGAGTTTGAGACCCAATTAACATATTGTCTGAAATTTCCTGCTATAAGATATGGATCAACTCTTTCAAGAGCTTTTTAAGGTAATGGGGGTGATTCTCTTTAGTATTATACAATTGGTTTGTGTAACATAATCACACAGACTGTAAATTTTTTTTTGTTCAGTAGGTACACATGTATTTTGTGTTTGTCCCCTAGACAGAAACAAAAAAGTCATAAATAAATAAACTATGAATTATATTATTATGCTAAAGAAATATATCGAATATTAATGCCACTTTTCACGTTAGTCATACTTGAGTAAGCTGTTTTAAGTATCACCTCGTCGATACGTGCGCACTAAATTGTCCTGCTTACGTCATTTATTTTTCAGGGTTTTTTATTAATGAGTAAACTATAAATTATATTATTATGCTGAAGAAATAGATCGAAAACTAATGTAACATTACTTAGTCATACTTGAGTAGGTACTCGTAAGCTGTTTTAAGTCGTATCTCGTAGATACGTGCGCACTAAATTGTCCTGTTTACATACACAAAGGGGTCGTTTCAGCTCTTGTGGTAGAAAAACAACACGTGAGTAAGAACGGTCACATGTTGTTTTCGTCTAGTATGGTTATCTCTATAAATAATTTCGGAGGATTTCGGTCAATAGAAATCATAGAGCTAAATTTAAATACTTACCTACCACATTTGCTGGAAGGAATATTAAGATAATATTCACATACAAAAGCCCTGAAATACATGACTACCTAGTGCAAGTACCACTTGGTAAAACCAAGGTACCTTTTTTAAGCTTGTTGTACTGTGTACAATAGCTTCTAGTTTCTTAATGTCGTTCGGGTATCATCGTTATTCCGAATAAATCCGAATATGAAAGAACGGAATAAATGGCCCCCACAAACACCCAGTTCACGGAGAGAATCTCACATCTAATAAAGGCCTACCGTCACAACAGACCGTCGCGAACCCACTGCCTCCATAGTCGCTTCACGGAAAATATCGAAGTTCAGCCGAATCACAGTTAGACTGGAAAGCCGACCCCAACTAAGTTGGGAAAATGCTCGGTGAATGATGACTGAATTCACTAAGTGTTTTCAACCTAATATGAATAGGTACTTACGGATCGAACTAGACATCTCTCTTTCCTACTAAGTTGGGGTTTTTTTTATACTAGGTGGTGCCCCCAGCTTCACTTGCGTCATTATCGGATCATCGTATAGGCACAATAATTACGATAACTTCTGAACTGCTATCAGATTTCACAACAAAAAAAATCCGAACCGATAAGTTTATCTGCGAAAACAGCAAAATCCCCGTTCAGTAGCTTCAGTTCATAAAGAACAAAAATTTTCATAGGTATATTTTTGTTCCTTTATATTCTGTCTATATCGCCATCGCTTATTGTCTCCGAAGGCACTTATAGGGCCGATTTTCTGTTTTTGACCGTCAAAAACGGAAAATCCGATTTAGATAATTCTATTTGTATTTTGTCCTGCTTTAATAGAATAGGTGAAAGGGCAACTTTTTTGACGGCACGGGTACCGCAAGGAGGTCTTAGTCAATTGTCTCAATATATCAATCAATCAATCACCGGTCCGCACACCGACCGGCGCATGCGATATAAAAATAAATAATTTTGAATATGTCCTATTTAATTAGAATAGATGCATTTTGTGACCGCAAGTGGGCGGCCTAAATCACATTTGACTCACTAACGGTACATATTTTGTTAAGAAAATTGTAAAAAGCAAAATGCTCAGAACCAACATTGTACCGGAAGTTTTTATTTGTAAATTGAAAATGGTACAGAACTTGATGTTGTACAAAAAAACTACCCATCGAAGAGTATGAGCGGCAGAAAGCCGGTCTCCGGCTTAGCTTATTTATTTTTAAATTAGGTAATTGTGCTAAGTATATAGTTTTGTTATAAGTACTTAGTATAAATTACACTGGACATGGGCACGCACGGTGGTGCGAATTACAATATTTACATTACAGTAGTTTACAGTTGAATTTATATCAAGGGTATACGTACCTATAGTAATACATGATGAACAAATTCACTTGTATCTACACTTAGTGAAATAGTGCACAAGTGTGTTTGTTCTTCATGTATATATCAAGGGAGTGACAATAAGCAGAATACCTTCATATGTGACCTGACTCACTGTAACAACGGGTGGCTTAAAAGCTTACTTTTTGCTATGGCGTCGGCATTAAAGAGAATAAATGATCAGTTGTGGTTTCTTTGTCTACAGATCGCCAGTTTTACCACAAATGGGCTCTTCTCACAGATCCTGATGACGTCACCTCAGGAGCTAAAGGTTACCTCAAATGTGACATAAGTGTCATAGGAAAAGGAGACACAATAAAGATACCACCGAAGAGTGAGAAAGATGAAGATGATATTGAGGCGTGAGTAATTCTTTCTGTAATTTAGGCGATAGGAATATTAATTTACACAAACAAAAAATTAAGTATACTTACTTACAATATTAACAAAAAATCGTGTAAAAACCTCTGTGTCATTACTGACTGGATTTATGTTAGGTAATTGCTGTCTGGACGCCGTAGACTTATATACGCCCAATACCATATCCTCCATGATCGGGGCCTGAGAATAGCGGGCCAGCCACCCGCCATCCTTACAGACTAGAAGGGCTTCAGCCCTGCAGCAAACAACCAGATTCACTCAACGACGTGGCGACGAAGGATAACACACGACCCAACCGCATGACAGGGGCCACGTAGGTGGCCAAAGTCCGCCGGCACCACTGGAAATTCCTCCAGAGACGCCCGGTAATAGACGTTGGGGCGAACTTCAAAAAAAAAGGTGATTGCTGTCCTAATCATCAAAGATTTTTTAAATAAATGCAAATTTTTCAGAAACCTACTTGTGCCAAGTGGAGTGCCAGTAGAGCGTCAACGTGCTAGATTCATAGTTAGGATCCATAAAGCAGATGGTCTGCCCAAGATGAATTACTCTCTCATAGCCAATGTTAAACAGGCAATTACTGGAGAAAAACAAAATTTAGTAGATCCTTACGTACAAGTGTCTTTTGCTGGCATGACGGTACGTGAAACGATTTATTTGAAACAATATTGTTAAACTATAATTACCCCGCTTATATAGTTCCCAAATAAAATCATCTGAAAGCCGAGAGCAACATTTCTACCCACATGAATATCTATTTAGGTACATCTTAAGGATAAAACAATGGAAAATTAATGTTGAAATTTAGATAATTACAATGATTTCGCTAACTAGAAGACATGTTAAACGTCGACATATGTTTCGCCTACTCACGAGGCATTATCAAGATTATCAAAGAGATAGCTTTTATCTAAATTTCAGCATCAATTTTCCATTGTTTTATCATGGACTTTCGCCAGGTAACGCCTGACTCCATTCAACATCTTAAGGATGTTTAAGACAGCATTACTCGTGCGACGCAGATCGTTACCGGGCATGGATTCTTCGGTAGCTATCTGTTTCGCATGCATCGTGAGGTCACACCCCGGTGTCAACACTGCGAGGTTTCCGACGACGACACCGCACTCCACACGTTGCTGGAGTGCTCAGCGTGGGCGAGTCAGCGCCGGATCTCGTAGTGGGTCTGGGCGTGGATACCCTCTCGCTGGAGACTCTGCTTCAAGCCATGGTCTCCAGCGGGAGTAGGTGGAACGCGGCCGTGTCCTTCTGCGAGCAAGTTATGCTCGCGAAGGAGGCGGCCGGGAGGGAGAGGGAGCGTACCCTCCCCGCCAAGTTCCGTAGTCGGCGGCCAGGGCGCCCCAGACTCCGCGACTACGCCCAAGACTATCGACCTCCATGATCGGGGCCTGAGGACGGTGGGATCGCCACCCGCCGTCCTTACAGAAGCAGACTAGAAGGGTTGCGTGCTGCGGGGCATTTGCCCCATAGCACGCAACCAGATTCATTCACTGACGCGGGATAAAACCCTTCCCCAACGACGCGGGATTCTCGTCCCGACCCAGCACCCGAGGAGACCACAGAGATGGTCAGGGTCCGCCGGGCGCCACTGGACATACCCTCTGCTAGTAACCAGAGATACCGATATAAGGCGTTAGAGCGGCCGGAATTAAAAAAAAAAAAGCATTACTACGTTTATTTTGTGGTAACCTATATAACTTCGCGATAGTAGAGAATGGTTAGGCAACAGGTTCCTGAGTAATATTTTAATTTATAAGTTCTGAAGTAGCTACGTGTCTAAGTAAAAAGCTTATAATAATGAATATCGCCAATGCCAATATATATAGCCAATGTTGTTAATTAAATCTTTGATTAGAAACTCTTTCATATAACGTAACCTTCTAGGTTGCATCAAAGAACTAGTATTTCGAACCCTGAGGATTCTTCGTCGTCTCTGTGATAACCCTTATAATGTTGTTCATATAGGGTAGCACATCAGTACGTAAAAGTACATACAGTCCGGTTTGGAATGAACAAATCGTATTTAGTGAGATGTTTCCACCACTGTGCCAGCGCATTAAGATTGAACTGCGTGACAGTAACCCGGTCCACCCTATTACTATTGGCACGCATTTTATCGATATTAAAACTATTTCCAATGACGGAGATCGAGGTAAAGTTTGAAAAACTACTTTAAGTGCTATAAATGTATCCTATTACATAAAAATATTGCTTGTTTTATCATACATGATATTGAATATAGTAATAATATATATAATTTTACAATTACAAATATATTGTGACACACAATATATCTTTTAGGATTTCTGCCGACTTACGGACCAGCCTACATTCACTTGTATGGTTCGACAAGAGATTACAGCCTAATGGACCAACATGCTAGTCTTAACGTGGGAATGGGGGAAGGAGTATCGTATCGTGGAAGGTAAATTATCTATTTATCCAATAGTTATGTAACTGAAGTGAAAAATTTCTTCTCTTCAGTACTAATCTAAATACTAAACACACAAACTAATGACTTAACGAGACCAGTTCAATAAATATAGTACGAATATTTTTACTTTTTTCAGAATATTTCTTTCAATTAGCACGGAAATCATTGACAATCTTGAGTACCCTTCGTCGGAAGTTGAGGTAGAAACCATCCCACCAATTACTGAGACAGCTTTCGAGAAACATGAACAATTTTTCTTGTTTGCGAGTATCTTCGAGGCAAATATGATTGACAAGCGTCTTATTGATAAGCCTCTGCAATTTGAAGTAAGCATTGGCAATTCTGGTAATTCTCTGGATGGCAATAATGACGCTGAAATGAGACCGCGTGACTACCACCTTCCTCCTGGTAAAAATTGAAAATTAATTACATTATTTTTATTCTTATAATATAATTATTTTATATTATACTATTATTATAATTTGGAAGGTAAAATAACTATAAAGAAATCATGATGGAATATTTTTGACTGCTATTTCTATTTTTGTCGGTTTACTGGTGGTAAACTCTACAGTTTTAGCACTTAGATTCTAATGGATCTCGGGTCCTGGTCCTAATATACTATCAAGCATATATAATTATATTAAAGTCGAAGTTGCTAGAAATTTTTCGAGAACAATTCAAAATTGTATGTATCTTGTAGATGAACAAAGCGCCGATACTGGTTTTTGGCTAAGCACTACGAAGGCCATGAAAGCAACATCTAGGGACAGAAATTACTACTTTTTGCCGTACTGGAATGAGAAACAATGCATGCAAGTTCGCAGTGTATGGCCTGATCACCGACGCCGCATGTTTAACTCCAATCTAATTGATCAGATCATTGAGAGATTTGTAAGTTGACACATTCATACCTACCTAGTATCAGTAAGCACAAACGTCTAGCTAACTATTGCGTCCTAGCTAACCCGTTAAAATTTATTGAGTCAATTTAAGCTATAGCTAAATAACATATGGCCGGTTTCTGAATTGATAATTTTAATTTTTTTTATTGATTTCCAAAACATTTTTAGTGTCATCACAGGATTATCGTAATACATGGGGCATATTAATAGTTTTGCACTTCTAGCTAATCGTAACTATTGGAATTTCGAATGTTATATTTTTTTAAACGTTGCAACCTTCTTAGTAATAAGAAAAACAATTGGCGGGAAATCATTTGTCAATTGTTTTTATCACACATCAAAGTTCTACGTATGCAACGAAAATGGAATTAAGTCGAAAAGATTTTAGAGCGATGATTTTTTATGATTTTAAAAGTTCTCTCTCTCCGCAAGACTGTGCCGCTCGTCTTCAAAATGCTTTTGGGAGAGAAGCACCTTGTTTGAGCACCGTGAGGCGATGGTTTGTTGAATTTGAGAGAGGCGGCCTTCAACTGCCGTCAATGAAAATAATGTGGCTACTGTTAAGCGGTAAATTAAAGAAATTACGCGGATTACCTATGAGACAATTCGAGGTCTATTGGGGATTGGTATAAGTCAAATCCAGAAAATTTAACGCGAAGAATTGAAAGTTCGGAAACTTTGTTGTCGTTGGATCCCTCATGAACTGACAGCGGAGCAGAAGCCGGCTCGCGTGGAATGGTGCTCACAGATGCTACTGAAGTACGACCACGGACATTCTAATGCTGTTTATGACATTGTCACAGGAGACGAAACGTGGATTTATTGTTTTGAACCTGTAAAAAAACAGCAATCTTGTGAATGGGTGTTTGAAAATGAGAACAAGCCAACAAAAGTGAGGCAGGCGAGAAACGTTGGAAAAAATATGATCGCGTTTTTTTTCTCAGCTACGGGTCCCATCTGTACAATTCCACTTGAAGATCAAAAGAGTGTTAATGCCGAGTGGTATTCTAACATTTGTTTACCCAGGATCTTAGAAAAAGTTCTCGAAAGACGACCCAAAAGCCGCGTTCTCCTACATCATAACAACGCTTCTTCACACACGGCCAACAAAACAAAGTCAATTTTAGCTTCCGAAAAAGTACAACTCGTCACCCATCCTGCGCATAGCCCCGACCTAGCACCCTGTGATTTCTGTAGTTTCCCCAAAATTAAAGATTTGATGAGAGGTTTCACTTTTACCAACTCCTGTTTTAAAAAATGGTTCGATCGCATGAAAAATGTTTAAAATGTAAAGGAGAGTATTTTGAAAATTTTGGTTTTAACATGTTTTTTTAAGTTACGCAAAACTTATATTGTGACCATGTATAAATATTATTATGCTCTTCAAGAATTTTGGCAGCAACGAGGTGCATGTTTCAATTTCCCGGAGAAAGCAATAGGATGGTCCTAAATTACGTGAGACCAACTTAAGGGCTAGAGACCATCCAAAGAGGCAGTGATAGCGTTCAATCAGCACGTAGAAAACATGCATTCAGATCTGTAGTCCTCTTGTTTTAACAAATGGTTCGATCGCATGAAAATATGTTTAAAATGTAAAGAAGAGTATTTTGAAAAGCAATAAACATAATATTTTGGTGTTGACATGTTGTTTTTTAAGTTACGCAAAACTTATAGTGTGACCTACGTATTTACAAAAACTTAACGATCATAGTGCATAATTTTTATATTTTTATATGTATATTTTTACCTCAATGTTTTAATATATTGCCTGCCAGTAATTGGCGCAACAACCCGAAAAGAATACAAGAATGTTAAAGCAATCAAAAGCATCGTGTTTGATTTTTTTTTAATAATTATTGCTAATGTTTGTCGGTTAGTATTAAATAAATTGTTGGCAATTTAACATTTTTTATAACATACCTAGGAGGAAGGATTGACAGAGGTAGAGCTGGCCATTGAGAATGACTCCGGGCCTGATACAAACAGCCTTGTAGCTCTGAAGAAAACGCTTGAAGTTGCAAGCAATGCATGCTCAAACTATGTTACACATATGACCAACGCTCCACCTTTCGGGAACACTAAGCTTGATAGGGACCGACAGAAACTATGCCTTTACGAGATTGTAAGTCTTTTCTAATATGTATCTGTTATATAATTTTAAACTAACAGCTCTTCAATAAATGTATATTCGGTACTTACCTAAAAACGTAACTTAATTGGTGCAATTTGTTTGATACTGCTAATCTTAAATGAGTGGACTGATTTTGAACGTTACTTTCAATGGCAGATAGCTGATGGTAGGTATATGGATCAGTAACTTACACAACTTTCTATTCAGTCCTAGTATTACTATAATAATACCACTAATATTAGTACTAATACTTAGAGATCATTGTATACAAACTGGATATGTACATAAATAATGCTATACGATATAAATTGAAATAAATTGTATCAGTTTTAGAAATGATACTCTCAGACAGGTATCAATCATCAATCGTTAGGTTGGCAATATCTTTAACGGTCGACGTGTAGGTATTCTGTCAGAGACTCTAGCGAATCAACCTATCATTTTTAGGATTTCGTAGTTCAAGTCACGGAACCCTTATAGTTTCCTCAAGTCCGTCTGTCAGTCCTCGACTTTCGTCCTAAACAGCTAGAGCTAGAAACATGAAACTTTGCATGGATATGTGTATTTAACACGCCAACAAAAATCTAGAATATTTTTTTTTGGGGTACATACCACCCGTACAAGTAATGTAGGGATGATTTTTTTTTATTGGGTTTACCCTATAGTGTGGGATATCATTAAATAGGTATTTAAAAAAATATTGAGAACTTTGAAGTGCACTTTTTTGTTAAAACAGAGTTTCCCCCCCTCTAAAAGCTAAACGGCTGGCTCAGAAAGTTTGACAAAATTCATGTTGGTAGTCCATGTAACGAAATTTGAAAGAAAACTATATCGGTTTAGATAATTCTGTTAGTTCGTAGCCATAAATTATGAAGATCATCAGCTAACTTTCTGTGCCCTTGTAAGTACCTATTTTAGTCAAAGCTGCTAGTCAATTTGAACGGATTTCTAATAAAAAGTTACATACATTTCTTTCAGAAGGTTCTTAATGTTTTTGTTATTACAGGAGCAAATTGCTGCCCAAACGAAAGGGCTAAAAGCTTTAATAACTAAACACTCTCTGAAAGACCGACTGAGAACAGCTTACAATTATGTAAATAAACTGAAACATCTATGTGAAGATGTAAGTCCACTTTTCAATTGTATTCTTATATGGATATTGCATAAACAGCTGTACGATCAGTAGTTGGATAGCTGTATGTATAACAAACAACCCCGCTTTTCATCGAGTAGGATAAGTTGAGATGAACTACAACCTACGTGTTTCCAACAATTTTGTTAGATATCTTAGACAGTACAAAATCAATACCCGTTCCGTAACTTAAACCTAAACCTTCGTGTTCATGTATATATTTGTACCTATTCATTTAGATCATGTCCAAAATTATGTGACCTAATATTTTAAAAGTCCAAATGATAAGTAACCTCATTTTTTTAATAGTCACAACACGCTATGCCAGATGTCTTTATCTGGCTAATAAGCAATGGTAAGCGGTTGGCCTACTACAGGCTTCCCGCAAGAAGTATCATGCATTCAGAAAACTCCCAAGAATCGGGTAAATTTTGCGGTAAAATGCAAACCGTGTTTTTAAAGGTACGTATATATATATAATGTACTAAACATCTTCCTGTTACTCTTGAGGTTAACTAGATTAACAATTGACCTGCTAAACTTCATGTAGTTTGAGTAGGTATCTTAAAAATACGATGCGAGACTATTTCATGTTACATATTTCTTTACTGGATATTGTTTAAATTATCATAACTTGAATGCTTTTCAGTGGCCTGGTAAAAAGGGGACTACTCCTAGCGGTTGGGCCATACCTACCAAAATTAGCGTCTATTTATGGCTCAGTGTCGTGCACGACAAAAAACACTTCGTTGATGGCCTACCACCAGGCTACGAGGAAAGCAATGAGATACTTCGTGCGGATAATTTATATTTTTGTGCCCCTACCACAATCTTATATAAAGCAAAGCATGTAAGTGTCTTGCGTTATTAAAGAATTTACCTTTTAGACATTACGTTACCTATAAGAGTTTAACAAAACGGAATGAGTCGTAACCTAATAGCTACATGTTATATTTTCAGATTTTTCAAATGCGAGCTTATATTTATCAAGCTAGGTCTTTGATTGGATCAGACTCTTCGGGTTTATCCGATCCTTTCGCACGAATAGTGATTAGCGACAGCACCGCCACCACTCAAGTCATTGATGAGACTTTAAGTCCCACTTGGGACGAACTGCTTGTATTTGAAGATGTAATACTTTCCAGTACTATGGATCATATAAAGGCTGATCCACCAACAATTGTTATTGAAATTTTTGATCAGGATAATGTGGGAAAATCTGAATTTATTGGTCGTACCTTAGCTAAGCCTCACATTAAGGCACTTGAAGACAGCTGGGATCAACGCCAACAATTGCCTTCTTTAGAGTGGTATGTTATTACACGAGGAGATGATAGAGCTGGTGAGCTTTTGGCAACTTTTGAATTGCTTGAGATTCCTCCAAAAGAAAGCACTTTGGTACTCCCCGATCTACCGGCTCCCAGGGAAACCAATGGAAAACTACCTATTGATGTAAATAAAGGACCCATACTTCCTGTGCCCAATGGCATACGTCCTACGTTATCGAAATATCGAATAGAAATACTATTCTGGGGTCTACGTGACCTAAAACGTGTTCATCTTCTAACTGTCGATAGGCCTAGGGTCGACATAGAATGTGCTGGCAATATATTATATTCGTCTGTAATACAAAATGCTAAACGCAACCCTAACTTTTGCAGCCCCGTAAAATATATTGATGTAGAGTTGCCTGATCAAGATCTTTACCGACCACCATTAACAATTCGTGTAGTCGACTGTCGCAGCTTCGGCAGAGTGACTCTTGTAGGCACGCATACCATCAACTCTATTCACAAATACATTTACACTCCCATGAGCAAACGGGAGCGCGACATTGAGGATCGAAAGAAATCTCTGATCCCGTTAGAAAATATTGATTTAAGAGCAAACTGCATCATACAAGACGATGCATATGCAGTCGAAAATGAGAAAGAGAACTGCCCGTTACTTAAGAGAGAGGGAAGACCATCCAACTTCTACGGATCAGGAGCCAAACCCCAAACGATCCGGAAGAAAATGACTACACTTGATTATATGAAAAAGCGTAAAGCTAGCACCGATTCTGTGTTTAATGATGATGATACCAGTAAAGACTGGTGGACCAAATACTTTGCTTCAGTAGAATCAATGATAGAAGAAGAAAAAGAAGCAAAAAGAGAGCGCCAGGGACCCCATACTTCTCACGGAGTTGTCTTCGAAGAAATATGCTCACCGCGAGAGGAAGCAATTCACTCGCCAAGAAGTGATCGTGGTCGCAACAAACGCCGAACTCCAACCTCGCCACGAACATGTAAAGTTAGTTCGACTATTACACCGAAGAAAATAGAAATTCCAAAATCGGCTATTACTAAGGTGCAATCTACCATCCTTTTTAGAACCTTAATTTTTGGCAGAACTTTTCTCACTAATAACAATCCTTCAATATTTTAGATACTACCTCATGAACTTGAGACTGTGCCTGAATATGAGGAATTCAAAGAATGGTTACATTCATTCGAATTATATAGAGGCAAAAAGACAGGTGACGATACTGAAGATGAAAACAGAGTTGTAGGAATATACAAGGTAAATTCATATAAGTTAATTGCTTATCTTTATTTAATAAGTGCTAGGTCCAAACAAACGTTTTCTTTTTGGAATCAGAATACAATTGCTTTTAAATGTCATTTGTGTTCAAAATTAAAATTCTGTAGTTACTCATTAACCTTTTCAACTCTTTAACTGGAGATAAATAGATATTACAAAACCAACTTCTATTTTAGGGTGCTATAAAAGTGTACAAATGGCCAATACCTAAAGGAATAGACGACCACACGCTTATGGGATTTGATCCTAATTTTGGATTTTTCCAAGGTGTACCAAATAATGAACCAATACATGTTTTAGTCCGAGTATACGTAGTTAAAGCTACTGATCTACATCCTATGGATTTCAATGGAAAAGCGGATCCATACATAGTACTGCACTTGGGATCTAAAAAGATTTCTGATAAAGAGAATTACGTCTCCAAACAGCTTAATCCAGTATTTGGAAAGTGCTTTGAAATAGAAGCTACTTTCCCTCAAGATTCGATGTTAACTATTCAAGTACTCGATTGGGATTTACTTGGATCTGACGATATGATTGGCGAAACAAAAATTGATCTTGAGAACCGTTTCTATAGCCGACATAGAGCAACATGTGGACTACCTACAAAATATGAGGAGTAAGTATCATTCTTTTAACAACTTTTACTACACCTATATATTACAAATATACTAATCACTAATAATGACTTCAGACAAGGGTACAATCGTTGGCGCGATGCTATGAAACCAACCCAGATTCTAGCTAAATTATGCAAAGATGGTAAAATCGATCCGCCAATCTACGAATATGGTCGAGTTAGAGTTGGGCGGACGATTTTTAATATGCCCGTCGAAGATAGTGAACTATTTTCTAATGCGGATACCCTGGAGGAACAAATGGCATTGGTTGTACTACACCGATGGCAAGAAGTCCCTCGAGTTGGAACACGTCTGGTAGCGGAGCATGTTGAAACTCGACCTCTATACAACCCACACAAACCAGGTAAAAAAACAAAATTTTATTACACAACACATTGCATCGCCATCGGTATAACAATTGTAGAATTTTGATTTATATTCATTTTTGTAAACACGTTTTAAACCTTCCATGAACTTCTACGAATCTGTTAGGGGCCGCGGAGTGATGGCCAACCTCGAACACACGAAAAGCGTATGCTCACAGGCGGAGCAGGGAGCGAATGGCCCCCACGAGCATCCGGCTCCCGGAGGGAACTACGTACTTGACCGGTTTTTTTCTTTTTTGTTTTGCCCAAACAAATGATGCTAAATAGATGGTGGGTAGGTTTTTATTTTGAACTAAAATGATGATGTCCTTTATTAATTGTACATAGGTATTTATTATAATCACGCCACTTCTTTGAAGTGGTAGGCAGAGTATATTATACGCCCAGTTATCGACAGTAACATTGATGGTCCCACCTTATGGGGGCTAGCCTGTTACCGATAACTGAGCACTTCGGTGTGTGGCACAGTCTGATCCGTGATAGGCAGGTGGAGCCACTTGCAGGTAAGATTGACATGGACCTTTCAGATTGTGGTAGGACCCCTAAACCTCAGTAAATGTGATATATAAATGGATACAGATATATTTGATAATATTATTGGTGTTGTCTATTGTTGTAGATAGATAGTAGTTGGAACCACAATCAAGATTGTTTCACTTGTGTTGGAACTACGACCTCTGAGCAATTGAGCTTCTCAATCACTTCTCATTGTATTATTATACAATACTTTAATGATGATTACATGTTTATATAGTTTCAGCCAATTCAGCCATCGATTATGAATTTTTTTAGGATTTTATGACATAATTCTTTAGATTGATATAACATTTTTATTTATAGACCGATTGATATAGCGTACCGCATAGTGTAAAAACCGCATTTAAATTCGCTCAGCTTAGTCTGAGATTACCGTGCACAAACATACAGACAAGCAGACAAATAATTCCAAAAAATCACTGTTTTGGGTTCTATTACGTTCATAAAGTCCTCCATTCATTATAAGTTATCGTTCCCATATAATAGATTTTCATAAATATCTTCCATGTACAGGCAGCGACGAGGGACTTATTTATTATATGTATTGATTGATTGATGATGACTGATTAAGTTGTATGTTTTAGGTATTGAACAAGGTCGACTAGAAATGTGGGTAGATATGTTTCCAATGGATATGCCCCTGCCGGGACCTCCAATGGACATCTCACCTCGAAAACCGGAATCTTATGAAATGCGAGTTATAATATGGAATACCGATGATGTAGTGCTAGAAGACGATGAATTCTTTACGGGGGAAAAGATGTCGGATATATATGTGAAAGGGTAAGTTTTTAGGTCAATTGTTATTAATTTATTAAAATGAAAAAAATATTCAGCACCTATAATTTCTTTACAGATGGCTCAAAGGCCCTGACGATTGTCAGAGCACTGATATACACTATCGTTCTCTAACAGGTGAAGGGAATTTCAATTGGCGGTTTATATATCCGTTTGACTATTTAGAAGCAGAAGAGCGTATTGTAATATCGCGTAAAGAGACGATGTTTTCGTGGGATGAAACCGAATGTAAGATTCCAGCACGGCTCGAGCTTCAAGTGTGGGATGCAGATCACTTTACAACAGATGACTTTTTAGGTGACTTAATTATTTAGGTTTTTACTAGCTGTCTCGGCGAACTTCGTACCACACTGAAACAGGACAAATAAAAACCACACTTTTTAAAGACCAAAGTTAGTCAAATCGGTCTAGTCGTACTCTAATTTTAGCGAGACAAACAACGCATTTTTATTTATATAGTTAGATAACTAGATAATATTTTTTGTGCGATTTTATTTATTGACTTTGGAATTTCTAAGAACAATTTTGATTATCCTTATAGGTGCGATCACATTGGATTTAAGCCGGTTTCCGCGCGGTGCGAAATCTTCAAAGCTCTGCACGTTGGAAATGCTGAGGAATGATGGTTCTGTACCCATGATTAATATTTTTAAGCAAAAACGTGTTAAAGGCTGGTGGCCATTTTACATAAAACGTGACACCGAAGAAATGGAATTGACAGGAAAGGTGGAAGCTGAGATCCATCTTTTGACACGTGACGATGCAGAGAAAGTACCAGCTGGGTTGGGTCGAAATGAACCAGATCCTCTTGATAAACCCAAGTATGTATATGTACTTACTTTAAATGTGCTATATTTTAAGATTTTAAAGTAATCATTGTAGATTTGAGGTGTTATGGTAATAATTCTAACATTGTTATTAAGCTCCTGTTAGGTCGAGGGCCGAGAAAAGGTGTTCAAATACATTTCTTTTTTTCAGTCGCCCAGATTCATCATTTATGTGGATTTTAAATCCACTTAAGTCCATACGCTACATACTTTGGCATAATCATAAGTGGACAATCCTGAGGACAACCATGGTGCTCCTACTGGCTCTTTTTATATTTATGCTGGCTTATGCCTTTCCGGGATACACTGTCAAAAAATTATTAGGAGCCTAAAAGAAATTAGACTGTTACTACGATGTGATTATGATGATCATTAATATTTATTTTTTTACTCAAAAATGTGACATTGGAAATAATAATTATTATTGAAAATTTAACTTTAAATAAAAGCACAAATTAAAAATTTGCTGCTTATATTTAAATGATATTTAATGTAGATAAATATTATTTGGAAAAATGTTTCGTAATTTGATATTAATTGGACCAACTAAACTTTGATAAAATTAATTATAAATAACTATATTTTTACACTTAAACTTTTATCGAATCGTTTCATAACCTTATTTAAACATCCTACATATACAGGGTGTCCCAAAACTCAACGATAATCTGGGACCGGATGAAAGGCCAAGTTACACCAGTTCTGGGAAAAATAAAAAAAAATCCATATCACTAAGTTCAGCGATAATAGACATTTTTTCAAAAAAGTTGAAATTCGACACCCTTGGTCCCATTTTCAAGTCCTGTGATCACCAATGTTACAATTATATCGCTGTGATTTTTTTAATTTCGTAATCTTTATTAACGATGCTATTAATCGCAACTACAAATTAACGCAAAAAACATTGTTAACTTAATAAAATAAGTTAAGTTTTAGTGAGTCATGGTTCACAAAAATATTGTTAGTTAACTTTGACACTTCATTTTGAAAAAAAAATGTACTACACTACCCTTGGCAAGTTATTTCAGAAGATGGCGCATTTAATCAAGATTTCAAAATGGTTCAACACTAGCCACTTTTCTTGCTATTAAAAATTTTATTGCTTATTTTTTACAAAAAGAATTGTATTATATTCACACCGCCGCCTTAGCAGGCGTTCCCCTCGCTCACATGATTATGACCTATAGGTCATAAGTTAGAAATAAAACAAATTGGCGTCTTGACAACTTACTAGACTAGATCTAGTTGCGCGCCTATTGTCATCTCCAAAAATGCCAACCTGCTCAGTTTTTTGTTGCAAAAAAAAGTCAGGCACATCTAGTTTACAAAAAGATGGTATTACCTTCCATAGGTAAGTATTTTTAATCAAATATTAATACAAATTTCTTTGTTTATAATAATCAAAGTCTCATTATTTCGGATTTTTCTATCAACACGAAGTCGGTCGTTTCATACAATTCGCAAATCAGTCAAACATGTCAAACGACTGACATGGGTGTTGCCATGGCAACAACTACACAGTTATGGTGTCTGTATCGGAGTGATGTACCAAGTTAGGTATCGATAAAATACCTTGAAAATGCAAAGAGATATAAATTACTGGTTTGAATATTATTTAGACTCTTCGATTTTATTTAGTTGTTTAGATTTATATGATGTATAGGTTTGATATAATACCTACCCTAAGTTACAAATAGCAAATAAAGTCACACTTTTATAAACAACATCCACCTTGGTATAATTTTTGAAACCTGATTTTAATAGTCGATTTTGTCAAATTTATCGATAAAATGTATCGACACTGTTACATCAATAGTGGGCGGTAACTTTTGGTAGTGTCATTATAGTGTTATGATATAAAATGTATATGTATGTGTTTGTGAAAATGTTAATGTGTTATTCTTATTGTCATGTGTGAGTTTCGTAGTGGCACCCGATTGGATTTGAGCGTCTGAGAATGTGTGCGTGTCGATGACCCCCCCGCACCAAACATGCTAGACTTTTATGTATCGGGAAAATGCATAATGCCTTGTCCCGTCATATACGGCGACAGCGTATACGACGACCGCGTTGGTCTATGATTATATTATATATAATTAGCTCCCGTTTATAATGTTAGATTATGATTAATAATTTAAGTACTTCGTACTTAGGTAAAAAAATATTTACTCGATTATTAATAAGTACCAAGCTATCAACTTACTCGTATAGGTATTATCTATGACTTTCTCGATTTTAACGTTCCCAAACGAATTTAACCAAATATATTATTTATTAGAATATAGTTAAAAATATATACAAGTTTACCCACCTATACTATAATACCGTAAGACTTCTGTTATGTTGATGGTAATAATTATAGTGACTTCGATCAAAAATATCGATAATCTAATTTTCGTTTTAAAAGATAATTGTTAATATCGTTTTATAAGATGCATTTGTTAACAACCACTGCACTTGTTTTAATTATTCATATAGTGGTTAATATAATTATTATAAAATATAAAACAAGCATTTCTTCAATTATTTTAAAATTAGAGATATGTTTTTATGTTATTAAAGTTGATATAAACTAATTAAGGTTAAGTAAAATGTTAAGTAACATAGATTCCTTTTCAGTGTCCATATTGCT
Source organism: Nudaria mundana (assembly GCA_963556515.1). NCBI lineage: Eukaryota > Metazoa > Arthropoda > Insecta > Lepidoptera > Erebidae > Nudaria > Nudaria mundana. The sequence continues at coordinate 29,023,852 of OY748286.1, forward strand.
ATTGCTATTAAAAATATATACAAGTTTAAGTACCCACCGCCGGGAGCCACTCTGCCGGGCGCCACTGGAAATACATTCTGGTGCATACTAGAGACGCCCGGCAACGGATGTATATAGTAGCGGCCGCGGAACAAAAAAAAAATAAAAAAAAATCCCACCTATACCATAATTTTAGTTTTAAAAGATGCATTGTTGGATTGGGTGGATTGTTTTAATTATTCATATGATGGTTAATATAATGATTATAAAATCACAAACAAGTTTCTTCAATTATTTTAAACTGAGAATACTTTTTTTTATGTTATTAAAGTTGATATAAATTGTATTAAGGTTAAGTAAAAGGTTTAAGTATCATAGATTCCTTTTCAGTGTCTATATTGGTATTAAAATAAATGTTAAAGTAGTTGATCTCAAAATACGTATACAAAATAGTGTTGTGGAGTCATATCCATAATATAATCAATCATATCGATATTTGTCCAAATTTAGTAACATACATTATGATGAATTTCAAAGAACGCATAGAGCGTATCTATACTTAACCACTACATATTGTTAGGTACATATCCTGTTTTAACTGTAAGATATTGTAGTTAGTAAAATATTAGGACAGTTTACACGTACATATCTATCCGCTTATCGGGTTTGCGGATTGGATCAAATCTGTGGTGATAAATTTGCGACTAAAATAAGACCACAGTTTTGGACAGTAGGCAGATCTTTCAAGTTGTCACATATTATACGGTCCGAACAGTCCCGTTGTATGAAATCTATCTATGCCCGCGCTGCTGACATCTTCGTTCCAATCCGACAATTTGGAACGGGCGCGGGCTAAATCCGACGTTCCGATATCTACGTGTAAACGGCGCTATTGTATTAGTTATGATATGAAGTCTATGTTATAAAAAAGCTAACAAAAATAAATAAAAGAAAAGAAAGAAAAGAATTTATTCAACAAAAAAAATACAAACTAAATTACGTGTATGAACTCAGCATCATGTCTAAATACATTTTAACATCAAGTAATGTATTTTATCGTTAAATATACTGTGGTTATATTATAAAAACCGCTTTTTTGAACGTGGCAGTAGGTTCATAGATCTTTACAATTTGCCCATGAGTGCTTACGGACATTTTTAATTTCAAAACAATATAATATATAATAATATGAGTCAAATGTTAATCTATGTGGTAGAAATAATTGCATAATATTATAATGTCTATTTACTTATCCTCAAAAAAACAGATTCATTATTATATGTCGCATCAATGTTTAGACTAATTACATATTTAATCATGAAAACTAATAGCTGTCATAATGTTATCTATTATTGTATCCGTTATTTTACAATTTATCGCTTCTACGTACTTAATTCTGTGGTAGAAATAATAGAATAATATTATAATGTCTATTTACTTATCCTCAAAAAAACACATCAATAATTATTATGTTGCATCAATTTTTAGACTAAGTACATATTTAATCATGAAAACTAATAGCTGTCATAACGTTATCTATTACTGTATCCGTTATTTTACAATTTATCGCTTCTACGTACTTAATTCTGTGGTAGAAATAATAGAATAATATTATAATGTCTATTTACTTATCCTTAAAAAAAACACATCCATAATTATTATGTTGCATCAATGTTTAGACTAAGTACATATTTAATCATGTAAACTAATAGCTGTCATAACGTTATCTATTATTGTACCCGTTATTTTACAACTTATCGTTTCTATGTACGTAATTCTGTGGTAGAAATAATAGAATTATTTTATAATGTCTATTTAGGTATTAATCCCCAAAAAAAGGATTCTTTATTGTTATTATGTTACATCAATTTTTGGATTATATTTTATTTAACTATTATAATTAATAGCTATCTAAAGGTGTATCCGTTATTTTACTGTAGCAGAAATAATAGAATAGTATGGGTATTATGTCTGTTTACTGATCACCAAAAAAAACAAAGTTATTATATTATGTTACATCAATGTTAAGACCATGTATTTAATAATTAAAATTAATAATATCTGTGTGGTAGCCTACAATAAATGTCCAATTATAAATGGTGTTAGATGGTAGGTATAGGTACAGTTCGCGAGGGATACGCGGAGCTTTGCATTTGTGTGACAAAAAGTGAAAAAAGAGGTTTCCCAATTCGACCTTTATTTTCTTTATGTTTGTTCGCGGATAACTTCGTCGTTTATGAAACGATTTTATATAATACTCTTTTTGTTGGAAAGGAGAGATTTTCAAGGGGAATTCATAATAAGTAAACCAGGATATGATGATTAGATCACGGAGAAATCGAGGAGAACCTTGAAAAATTATAAGGGCGACTAGTGGGTTTTTTTAATTTTTTCATCTATGCTACTATTATAAAAAGGAAAGATTTGTATGTTTGTAATGAATAAACTCAAAAACTACTGTGCCGATTTCAAAAATTCTTTCACCATTGGAAAGCTACATTCACCTTGAGTAACATAGGTTATTTTATATCCCGGTAAAGTGTTCCCACGGGAACCGGGAACGAGTAAACTAAATCACGCGGGCGGAGCTGCGGCGATCAGGTAGTTAGTATTATAAAGGACTACCGTATAAACCCAAGTTTGGGGTCGATCTGATGAGGGTGCCGAAAGCCAGTCGATAACTCTTCAATGATTTACAGCAGTCTGTGTGTACAACACATGTGTGTAAAAGAGGCCACATATACGTTCACGTACACTGCTTATCCCTCGCGACCATATATATCTGCATGCATGTATATCTGTTTCATGAATAAATTACTCTATGTCTATATCTGTGTTTTATTTTAATAAAACAATATTATCATGCAACACTCCGCTCGGACTGCAGAGATTCTAATTGGTATGTAACATCTGTCCCTGACTGTGGGAGTTATGGTTTGATTACATAGTGGCTTTGAATATTCTATAGAGCTTGGTAGCGGTAATAGGCTTTCCCCCTACTTGAGACCAACAAAATTACCGGCAAATCGTGGGTGTGTGATGCACTTCTGCCCACCCCTTTAGGGATATAGGAGTGATGTATGTATGTAATGTCAGAGTTTCAAAACGTCGGATATTCTTATTTCATCCAAACTCCGTCACAGATATGTGGATCACACAAATCTTTGATTCGACCCGGGAATCGAACCCGAGACTCGGGAGTCGAAAGCCGATGCACTATATATCGGCCACGCCACCGAAGCAGATTATGAGATTATGCAGTAAATATTTTATGCTAGACCTTCGAAGGAAAAATAATGAATTGAAGCTGGTTAGGGGAGTCTTTTTTAGGACATAGGTAAGTACGTGTGTCATATTAAAACAAGTTAAAAATATGGCAAAGGTTGCCATATATTTTAGAGTTTTCAATCTAAAACACATAACATGACACATAACAAATAAAAAAAAAAACAAGTTCAACAACACTTTAGAGGTTTTTGACCATGCTGAGTTGATTGCAGCTGGTCTTGAGTATCTAACTATTACCGTTCTTGATTTGACCTCGTTTTGACCTAGACCTTATTTTTTTTTTTTTTTTGTACACACACAGTAAATAAAACAGTAAATGGATACAAACTAAACATGTATACAATGGCGCCACTTATCTCTAAAGAGATCTCTTCCAGTGGGCCTAAGAGAGGAGATCGTGATGCAAACAGGTCCTGATGTGTGTGCTGGTTAATAAACTTACATAAACTATAACTACATAAATACACAAATACATACATAAAAAGTTATATAAACATACATAGACGTACAATAATTAAGGTAAGGAAGCGAGATAGTGTTCCTTGACTCTCTTCTTGAAGCCAGACACAGTTCTGCAGTTCCTTATATCGGTTGGAAGAGCGTTCCACAGTCTGACGGCATGAACGGAGAAAGAGTAGGAGAAGAAGTCAGATTTGTGGGAAGGACAATTGAGGCGGTAGGAGAGGTGAGGCCGGCACGATTCATCTGATGCACGCATCAGTGTGAACCGCTCCCGCAGGTAGGAAGGATATGAGGGATTGTGTAGGACATTGAAGAGGAGACATAATAACCGAGTATTTCTACGAAGGCGGATTGGGAGCCACTTGAGTTCCTTGCGAAATTTTGAGACGTGATCATACTTACGTAAGTTAAAAATAAATCGGATACCTAAGTTTTGCAACCGCTCAAGTTTGTTTAAGAGCTCCTCTGTAGCATCCAGGCAGCAAGTGTCCGCGTAGTCCAAGATCGGCACGATTAGTGTTTGGGCCAGCGAGATTTTAGTATCGTGGGGCAAGAAACTCTGGAGACATTTAAGTGTATGAAAGGTGAAGTGGACCTTCGTGCTGACCTCGTTAATATGAGAGCCCCAGTACAAGTTGTTGTCGATAATAACTCCCAAGTTCTTAGCGGCATTGGTGTATTTGATAGGGATATCATCCAGCCTTAGCTGGAAGAGATGCCATATCCAGCCCTGCCAACATCTGCCGACTGCCAATTACCATGGCCTGAGATTTAGTGGGATTTATGTGGAGGCCGTATGACCTTGCCCATAGGCTGATGGCACTCAAGTCATGATTCATGACAGCGATGGCAGTCCGATACTCATTGAGGGTAAAGTGCCTATACAGCTGTAGGTCGTCTGCATACAGATGGAAGTTGGAAGAAATGACTCTAACTGCGGAGTTGATAAAAATGGAGAACAAAAGAGGAGAGAGTACGCCACCTTGGGGCACGCCCGCAGTGAGATAGCACCAGTCAGACTGAGCGTCATTGTAGCGAACACACTGCGAGCGGCCCTGAATATAGGATTTAAACCAGGTCACAGCCTCCATGGAACAATTCAACGACTTAAGGATACCAAGGAGAATGTCAAAGTCTACCGAGTTAAAGGCACTACTGAAGTCCAGTAGCACCAATACCGTAAGAGATCTACTCTCCATGGCCCAACGTATGTCGTCGGTCACCTTAAGAAGTGCCGTCACAGTGCTGTGACCTGTCCTAAACCCAGATTGAAAGGGACTAAGGAGATTATTCCGTGTCAGGTAACTAGTCAACTGGCGATGTACTATATGTTCAAGGACTTGGGATAGGAATGGTAGAATGGATATAGGACGAAATTGGGACGGGAGAGAAGGGTTTGATGTTTTAGGTGGTTTTTTTTTTTTTTTTAGTTCCGCGACCAAGGCCGCGGCCGCTCCAGCGTCCGTTGCCGGGCGTCTCTGGTTACAAGCAGAACGTATTTCCAGTGGCGCCCGGCGGACTTTGACCACCTCTGTGGTCTCTGCGGGGGTTGGGTCGGGATGAGAATCCCGCGTCGTTGGGGTAGGGTTTTATCCCGCGTCAGTGAGTGAATCTGGTTGCGTGCTATGGGGCAAAGGCCCCGCAGCACGCAACCCTTCTAGCCTGCTTCTGTAAGGACGACGGGTGGCGATCCCGCCGTCCTCAGGCCCCGATCATGGAGGTCGATGGTCTTGGGCGTAGATAAGTCTGCGGCGCCCACGCTGAGCACTCCACCAACGTGTGGAGTGCGGTGTCGTCGTCGGAAACCTCGCAGTGTTGACACCGGGGTGTGACCTCACGATGGATGCGAAACAGATAGCCACCGAAGCATCCATGCCCGGTAACGATCTGCGTCGCACGATACGTGAGGTCACCATGCTGCCTCTGCAGCCAATCGTCCATGATCGGTCTCACCGCCGCGATGATGGTGGCACCCCACTTGGGTTGCTCAAGTCGCACCCTCAATGACTCCATGAGATCCTGTCGGAGTTGGGATCGACGGTCATCGATTTCTCGAGACTCAGGCCTGTGGTCCCGCTCCAGCGCCTCCTTGCGCCATTGGAACAATGACGCAAGGGCTCTCGCTTCCAGGTCCCATGGAGGGGTCCCGGCTAGGAGACATGCAGCCTCTCCGGAGATCGTGCGGTAGCCCCTTATTGTTTTGACGGCTTAGGTCCTCAACGGTCTGTTAAGGAGCGTTGAGTTGTTGGCCGTCAACCGCGCCGCCCATACGGGAGCCCCGTATAGGGCCATACTCCGCACGATCCCCAGGTACAGTCTCCTGCAGGAAGCGTTGGGTCCCTTTAGGTTGGGCATCAGTCGCGAAAGCGCGACCGATGCCTGTGTCACCTTGGAGACCAAACTTCGGAAATGTGGTCCGAAGTTCCATCGGCTATCAAGTACGATCCCTAGATACTTCATCGAGGGCTTGATGCCGATGCTAACGCCTCCCACATTTATGCTGAACCTTCAGGTGGACCGTTCCGAGGTCTGTGAAAACACAGAACCTCGGTCTTGTGCAGGGCCACCTCCAGTCCCAGCCGCCGTATCCGACCCACGACTTGAGCAACACCCGTCGTGACCTTGAGTGCTGCCTCCTGGTACGTTGCACCCCGCGCCGTGACGAGGGTATCGTCAGCGTAGCACGTTACGCCGACGCCCTCAGGCAATGCACCCCGCAGCACCCAGTCGTAGCCGATGTTCCACAGAAGCGGCCCCAGGACCGACCCCTGCGGAACACCGCACGACACATCTCACCGAGCTGGCCCGAGCCAGCTGGGGAAAGCTATGGCCCTCTCCGAGAGATAGGCCCCGACAATACGACGGAGGTAGAGAGGCGTTTCGTGATACACGAGCGCCTCCCTAACGCACCTCCATGGCAAGGTGTTGAACGCGTTGGCAATGTCAAGAGACACCGCCACCACCACCTTGCCCTGCGAGACTGCTTCCTCCGTCAGGCTCTTGACGCGCATGATCGCGCTCACGGTGGAGCGTCCCCGACGGAAACCGTACTGGTTGTCCGCCAGGTCTGGCCCCACCGTCGAGAGATGCTCGACGAGGCGTTCCGCGATAATTCGCTCAAAGAGCTTACACACCTCGTCGAGCAACACGATCGGCCGGTATCCGGACGGTGGGTCCACCGGTCGCCCCGCCTTACGAATCAGGACCAGTTTCCCCGTCCTCCACACCTTGGGAAACTGGCCCCTTTCGAGGCATGCGCTAAAGAGCCCCATCAGTCGAGGCCCGAGTTCTTCGAGGGCCAGGACCCATGCACGGCCCGGAATGCCGTCGGGTCCGGGGGCAGTGATTTTCCGGCGTTCAAGCCGGAGTACTGCCGCACCTAGCTCCCCCACCCTGACTTCGGGTACGTCGTCCTCACTGATGCTATCCGCGTCGGGCAGAGACAGAGCCATGCGCGGAGGGACGTGCTCCTCCACGCTCGTCGGAAACAGGGAGCCCATGACCCGCTCCAGCTGCTGCGGCTGGAGAATCTGGGTCAGTAGGGGCGCCCTAGGTCGGAGTTTCTCCCTGACCTGTAGGTACGGGCGCCCCCATGGGTTCTGCTGCAGGGTCTCCAGGAGCTCCTCGCGGGCCGCCGTCTTGGCCCGCTTTATTGTCTCCTGGAGATTACCTTTAGCCTCCCTGTAAGCCTGATAAAGCTCCGCCTCTCGGGTTGCCGCGTCGTCTGGGTGGCGATGCCTCCGGCTAAACCTGGTGTACTGGCGGCGGGCGGAGATGCATGCTGCGCGCAGCTGTGCAATCTCCGGCGACCACCAGTACACCTGCTTCCTTGCCGGTCTGGGTGTAACCCTAGGGATCCTGGGTGTAAGCCTAGGCATCGCCGCATCACAGATTTGCGACATGGCTCTCCTGAACCACTCCGCCTCGGCATCCACATCGGCAGGCCGGTCCGGTGCCGGAATCCAGGCCTGCACGATGGATGCCTCCAGGAGAGCCTCCCGATCCAGATGGTGAAGTGCCCAACGCGGATCCGGGGGATTTTCTACCGGCTGTGGGAGGTCAGGTGGGGGGACGACATCGAATCGGATGTACCGATGGTCCGAGTGCGTCTCCTCACCCTCCTCCACGTGCCAGCCAGTAATACGGGCGGCGAGGGCAGAGGTCGCGAACGATACGTCCACGACCAAGCTGGTCCCCCGCCGCCAGAAGGTGGCGACATTCCCCCGGTTGAAGACCTCCAGACCACGTGTTCTGGTCCAGTCCTCAAGAAGCCTCCCCTTGTCCCTGGTTTCCCGGGAGCCCCACGCCTCACTCCAGGCGTTGAAGTCTCCCAGGAGCAGGACAGGGCGAGGACGGCACGCAGCGAAGATGACGTCGAGCTCAGTGAGCCATAGCTCAAACTGAGTCTCGTCCAGTGTCGGCGAGATGTAGGTGGCCACGACTGCCAACCAATCATATTCCGCCGCAACACACCCGCGGCCCCTTGCAATGATAGCAAGGCGCGAGTTGTCTGCGGCGGACACCCCGAAGATAAAACAGGCCGAGCCGTCCTCGTCCACCGGGCTTCCCGGGTGGACGTAGTACGGCTCGGCGACCACGGCCAAGTTTATGGACCACTGCCGGATGCTCTGGTACAGAAGATCCTGAGCAGCGCGGCAGCGGTTCAAATTCACTTGCAGGATGCGGATATGAGCGTCAGACATTAATGGACGTCCATATCAGCATCCCGCCGAGAAACATCTGGCCGTGCAGTAGCGGCACCCCCACCGCTCTCAGCGGACGGACGAGGCTTTGGCCTCGAGGCGGCGCAGGTTGTGCTGCCGACCCGGTGGTCCGCAGTTTTGCCCTCCGCCTCGCATCTAAAGCAGCGAGGCGGGGCATCACAGGCACTTGCCTTGTGACCGAGCCGGCTGCAGCGGAAGCACCGATCGCCCACGGTGAATTCCGCTGTGCACTGCACTCCGACGTGCCCCACCACCATGCACCGGAAACATCTGGTTTCCCGGGCACGAAGGAGGTGCACCTGCGCCTTTAGGAAGCCCCCTACGAGGAGGCTTCGTCCGTCCGTCACTTTCAGAGCCGCCGGGGCACTGGACGACTGTCATCCCATGACCAGTGGAGCTGAAGGAGATGTCTCCAGCCTTCACCTGGTCACGGGGGCAGCCGCCCGCCTCCACGACGGCGTAGATTACTTCCTCCGTCGTGGCCGCGTCATCCAGACCCGTGATGCGCAATGCAGCGCATTTGGTGGGTCTGGTGACGCGGACGGCTTCTGCGTCCAGCGCGTCCCTAAGCTGCGCTGCTGGGGCGTCAGCTTTAGGGCCGCTGGAGGCGCCGGAGACCTCGAGGAGGCGAGCCCCGGTGCGTGTCGTCTTGCACCGGAGACCCCCCTGGATATCGAGGGCTGAGAGGTTGACTGAGGACTTCACGGTCCTCAGGACATCAGCGTACCCGACACCCCTCTCCACACCCTCCACTCGTCACCATAAGGACGACGGCTGTGGAGCGAGGAGCGCGGGGCCTCTTCGGCGCCTTCGCCGCGGCGGCTTTGGCCACTTTCTTGGCCGCTTTCTTGGCGGCCTTCGTCTTCCTCTTCTTGGCCCCCACTACCTCCCATCCCTCCCGTCCGGAGGGATGTAAAGAAGCAGCGGGAGCGTTAGAGGAAGAGGAGGCGGCAGGGGTGCCGCTCTTCTTGCCGCGCCCCTTCGCCTTCCGCGCCTGGGCCGCGGTCTCGGCCGGCAACCGGTACGCTGGAGCGGACTGGGGCGGAGCGGGGCGGCGGACAGCGGGTGTGCCGCTTGGTCCTGGAGCGGGAGAACCGCCAACAGCCGCCGCGTATGAGAACGCGGGACGTGCTAGCGGAGGGCGGTACGCCCGGTCCTCCAGGACCGCGAGGCGCCTCTCGATGGCCGTCAGGACCTGTACCATAGTCGGCACAGGCTGTGGCGGCGATCCGGGCTCCGTGGTGGGCGCCATGATGGGCGCCGTGGTGGGCGCCGTGGTGGGCGCCTTGGTGGACGCCGTGGTTGGCGCCGTGGTGGGCGCCTTGGTGGGCGCCGTGGTGGGCGCTGTGGGTGGCGCCGTCTTCGGCGCTGGTCCAGCCGTCGGAGGAGGAGGCGGCAGCATGGGACCGGGAGGCGCCTTGACCACCTTGGTCAAGTCAGCGACCTCCCGCCACAGGTCATCCATCTGCTTCCTGAAAGCAGCGAGCTCCGCCTCCAGGCTCGTCACCTGCTTCCGGAGCCTCGCCTCCTCCTTGGTGACGCTCCGCGCGAGGAGCTTGTTGAGGGAAGATTGGGCTTCATCCACCAGTGAAGCCACAATCTTCTTCCTCCCCGCCACGTTTCTGTTGCCCCGCATGGCCGCGTTCATGCGGGCAAAAACGCTCATCAGCTCCCGCGCGGGCGGCCCACCGATTTCCCGGCGACTTCGCTGGGACAGTTGGACCGAGGACGGAGGAGGAGTTGGCGGCCGCCTTCTGTACGCGTCGAGACGCGTACGCACCGTCTTGACCGGCACCTCCTCCTCCGAATCGCTGGAGAGGAAGGACCCCCACCCGGAGCAGCTGGTGCTACGGTCGCGCGGCGGCCCCCCCTTCTCCTCGAGGGTCCTCTTCTTCGTCGCAGAAGAGCGGCCCTTCTTCTTCACACTGCTGGGAGCTGACCCATCGTCAGTCCCAGCAGCATCAGTTCCTTGGGGCGTCGACATCGCGCTGCGACTAGGAAGCGCGGCGCGAGCCCCCAAATCGATAGGCATCGGAATCAATATTTCGTGCATTATGTCAACGGTTGACACTGCCCGGGAAAGGGCAGTGTCGGGACCGGAGGCCTCTTCGGGGTTATCCATAGCAGGAACACAAAAATCTCAAAGAATTTGGCCAATCGCAAGTACAGACTAGGACGTTCGGTCACCCAACTTGCCACTGCGTTACCGTGGTCAAGTTGGGGTCCAGGGCGGACGGCGAGGAAGTAGTCACTAATCACTTGGGGCCCCACCCCTGTTTTAGGTAGTGGAATAACTTGTGCCTGTTTCCAAGCACTAGGAAAACAGCCGGAGGAAAGGGAGAAATTAAAGATGAGTTAAAATGGGGATTACGGACGGGAGAATAGGAGAAAACATTTTAGAACACAGCTGATCGTTCCCAACAGCAGAGGAAGTGATGGCTAAAATAGATTTTTGGACGTCATCCTCACCAACCGCAGAGAGATGAAACGAAGGGCATGATGGGACCGGCAAAAGAGACAAATCGAGCAGAGTGTTGGCCCTAACAAGCGGGTCAAGTGTTACAGGTGGACAGGACCTTGAGATCAGAGATCAGGGGTCAAGTTCATTTTAGAGGTATTTGACCATGCTGAGTCGATTACCGTTTACACTGAGTCTCTACCTCTTACCGTTCTCGAGTTGAAAGTAGTTCACGGACGGACGGACGGACATTACTGTTGTATAAGAGATTTTCGTTTCGAAAACTCTAAAACCAACACGATAATCCACGGTAAAATGGAGTCCAAAGGAAATAAACTACAGACAAAATTACATAATTTATGAAGTGAAAGGTATTCTGTTAAAGCCATCTGGCTAAGTGGTGATCTGAGGACTTCCTTCAACGGGTAAAAGGCGTGACTGAGTTCATGTATCTAAAAATAAATGATATCGTACTATTTTTGTATTTTTAAAGCAATGAGTTTGCTTAAACTATTCTTAAAATATTTAATAAATAGATCACAAAAACTGATGTCATCGACAAGACACGAACCCACGGCCTTTCCCTAACAGGGGGAGAGCGATGACCACCAGTCATCGTAACTCAGTGGTAAGAGCATTCCCCCTGTTAAGGAAAGGCCGTGTCGAGTTCGAGTTTGTTCGAGTCCTGCCGATGACATCAGTTTTTGTGATCTATTTATAATTTCTTTCTTAATATCGTATTATTAAAGTAACTATAATAGGAAGTTATATATTACGGACATAAAGTCTAATTGAAATACACCGAGCGAAGTATATACCTTACCACTATACAGGGTGTTACGAAAGGGTTATATCAACCCGAAGCCAGCATCATCAGCTGGTCGACCATAACCCGTTCCGATATATGGCGACCGCCAAAGAAGAAAAAAGAAGTTCATCAAATAAATTTAAAAAGATATTTCAAATCAAAACAAACGTGTCCCAACGCTACGGCTTGACCTAGCTACAACTAGACAATGAGCGCGTGGTACGTATGTATAATGCCCTTGGCGGTGGCGCGGGCGTCGTGGCGGTGTGGGCGTCCTTAAAGGATTATTTTTGTTTATGTAAATAAAATTTTGACCAACACATAGTTATGTTTCCCCAGATCCTCGTCCGTGGTTCGACAGGTGCACCACATGCAAGTGATAGTAAAATCTCTGTCCCCAATTTTAGAAAAATCTTACCTGTTTACAGGAAAGGTTAATTTCTTGTGTAACAGTGCTAAATTCGGCTTCGACTCGACTGCGTACACAGTATTTTTAGGTATCGAAACTCACGGTAGGTACAACTCCCGGGCAGCGCTCAAATTGCCTTCTGATGCTCCTACACAAAGCATCATCTCGTAATACTCTTCGTTACTCAGAGCCATTACTACACAACACAATCACTATCACACACAACTTGACACAACTCACAAATTAACACACTAAACAATTATTTAGCTACCTCACTGCACAAAGCAAAGAATGCAACTGAACTGAACTGTGACCTTGCTAAATGATTTTAAATAAAATTCTAGGAAACTTCGTTCGGGCGGCATCGCTTGATGCGAAACCGAGACAAAATTTTCCTACCAGGAGTGAGACGGAAGGCTTTTCACAGGCGCGCATTATTTGTACCTATTATATGTACCTATTTTGATGTCGATGACCGAAGCAGCTGATTTTAGCTAGTGTTGTTAAACAAGTGTGTATTTTATTCGGTAATGTTTTTTTTATGAACTTTTTTTTCTTGTCTGGCGGTTGCGACATATCGAAACGGGTTCTGGTCGACCAGCTGATGGTGCTGGCTTCGGGTTGATATAACCCTTACGTAATACCCGGTATATTTGATTAATTTAATTAAATTCGTTGGGCTATTACAAATTTTAACTTTTGATGCAGCTGCCCGTTTTATGACAAAGCTCCTTAGTGATGAACTCGCCGTTAAACAAACCTATAAATTGAATTTTGGACAGAGTGCCTGCCAATATATATAACAATTAATAGGGTTTAAATTGGAACCCGATAATACGTACCCCTTTTATTCATCCCCCGAGACTTCAGCGTTATTTAGTTTGAGATTGTTCTAGAACAAAGACGGTAAAAAGTTATAAATACGAGGTATCTCTCTCATTTTTTTTTGTATTTTATTTCTACAACAGTGTGCAACTGCAAACCAAAACAAATGCAACGCTCAGCTTAGGCCTAAGCTGAGCTTTACATTTGTGTGTGTGAGTGATCACGAAAAGTAGAGCAAAAAAACTGTGAAGATGTGTGTACAAACAGGTCACATATACTCGTACTTTAATGGTGTGCGTCAGAATGGCTGGGTGTCTGAGGCGTTGGTCTATAAGAGTTGATTCGAAAATTGCTACATAATTGCTTCTATTTGCTTCATATAATAAATAATTGCTACATTGGATATATACTTAGAATTTTTTTTTTTTTGACCAGCCATCCTGACGTTTGGTTGGCTGGTCACCCCCTAGTTTACAGTCAAGCATGCAGTTTCCCGAAATTTATTGCGTCAATAATTGCTTCATAATTACTTCATTTATCCAATTTAGTTGTAGCTTCAAACATATGCTCGTATGTTAAATAAAGGATGTAGCCATTATTTAAATTATCCCAAGGACAAGTGCCCGATGAAATAATAAAGGCAAATACTTAGTTATGTAGGCGTCGGTTTTATTCGTTAAGGCTCTGGTACTCGTGTAAGTAAAGTAAGTTGGTATTCTTGCGTTGAAGAAAATATGTACCTACCCTCAATAATCCAATAAGTACCATTACATATCACAGTCTAGATTTATTTAATTGTTCTACTTACTTTACTTACACGGCTACCAGAGCCTTAACGAATAAAACCGACGCCTACATAACTAAGTATTTGCTTTTATTATTTCATCGGGCACTTGTCCTTGGGATAATTTAAATAATGGCTACATCCTTTATTTAACATACGAGCATATGTTTGAAGTTACAACTAAATTGGATAAATTAAGTAATTATAAAGCAATTATTGACGCAATAAATTTCGGGAAACCCCGCATGCTTGACTCTAAACTAGGGGGTGACCAGCCAACCAAACGTCAGGATGGCTGGTCAAAAAAAACAATTTAATTTCTCAGTACATATCCAATGTAGCAATTATTTATTATATGAAGCAAATAGAAGCAATTTTCGAATCAACTCTCATAGACCAACGCCTCAGACAACCAGCCATTCTGACGCACACCTTTAATGTACGTGCTTTACATGCACTGATACAAATACAAAGCTAGTCGTAAATACCTACCTATAGTGCGCGGTAACTGGTTAAATCAATACGGTTACCACTTTTAAAACGTGGGACCCACAGAGATAGGTACTGGCAAAATGTGGGAGTTATATGCTTCTGCTTACCCCTTCAAATAAAGTTTATGCGTATTAAGTATAGATTGATAAATACCTCAAAATTGTGAATAATAACGTAGACCGTAAGTTTGTTATTTTTTTAAACATTATTATAATTTCTGTGACAAATTTCAAATTTTATGGTCCATTTAAGAGTGTAGGAAAAGGGTTGGAAAGTGTTCGTGAGTCTTTTTAAAGGTGCGCTGATGTAGATAAAACACGAACAGTCGTGTTTTATCTTTAGGCTTTAGATAAAACACGACTGTTCGTGTTTTATCTACAGTCTTCATAGAAATAATGCAGAAAATATACAGATATTTTCTGCATTATTTCTATTAGATATTAATAAACACGCACTTGACATATATGCTTTAATGACACACACACACACACACATACACATAATCTTCTTATAACATTCAGGCTCCTTTGTTTATTTCTTACAGATTTTTTTTTTAAATTTCGCGGCCCAAGGCTGCGGCCGATCACACGTCCGTTGCAGGGCGTCTCTGGCTTGCACGCAGAAGGTATTTCCAGTGGCGCCCGGCGGTTTGTTACATAGTAACATAACATTGATACCCAAAATATACACTCTACAAAATATCGTTTAAAAATCCTCCGCGTCATTGCCGACTGGGAAGATTCCCGGAATGCTGGCTGTGTTGCCACGTTGGATGGCGATATTTATTCTTTGGGCCAGAAAATAGCCAGCCTATTTGTATCACGCAATGTTTAAATATTCATATACAACTATTGACGCACGTATAAGTATATCTAAATAGGTCGTAAACTGAAAGTAGACCTGTCAAATAGAAATGTGGATGGGCAAGTTCCATCCTTCAAATAGAAAAAAAAAGGTTTTTTTTATGTGGACGACTCAGGAAAGAGCTTTTAAATTTATTACAAACCAGCAGTGACAACATCAGACTATTATAGAATATATGACTTTACATCACACACACACACACACACACATAGCACGCCTATATCCCCGAAGGAGTAGGCAGAGGTCACACCCACAGTTGCCCAGTATTTTAGTCCCACGTAATAGGGGGCAAGCCTATTGCGATCACCGGTCACACATATAATGGATTAAGTCCGAAATGGCCGAATAAATAAAAAAAAAGTAGCAGCAATATTATAATTTTGAAAATAAATTTTAAACCTTACCATGAAATGTTGTTGAAAGGCAACAAAATCTTACGTCCCAGCCGCTGTGGCTCAGCCAATTAAGGTCCTGGGCGTTTATTTATTTTTTATTTACACATAACAGATTACAACCGAAAAAATACCGAAAATACAAATCAGAAAGATCAGAATCCAGGTTGCATTCCAAAAGAATGTGTATACAAAAGAAGTAACATTAAGAAGTTGATTTAAACATATAAAGTATACAATTTTAACAAACAGGACATGATGGAGTTTCAAACCACAATACTCTGATTTAAAAGCTGTTTCACAATTCTTACAAATAAAAACAGTTTAGGTACAAAGACATCGAAGGCTGGGTTATCCCTGGCGATTTCGTTGCACTGACGAGCCATCCTAACCAGGGGGTTGTAGAACGAGGTATTATTTTTATGCACTTGTAAGGCAGAGTCCTATTTGGTCTGTTCTACGTGCGCTATATCTATTAAAGGTCAATTGAACAAGTTAACTATGTACATCAAATATTGAATGAACAATTTTATAAAGATGAGTAAGGTCAAAGTACCGTCTGCGTACCTCCAGCCTCTGTACATGAAATCTAATAAGGCGCGCATTGTAATCGATAATATTAAGGCCCAAGTGTTGACGGTAACATAATATTCGTAGGCACTTTCTCTGCACCCTTTCTATATTGTCAATGTGAACATTGTAGTGTGGAGACCATATTGGGCAAGCGTATTCTAAAATGCTTCTTACGAGTGTGTAGTACAAGTAGAGAAAAGAATTAGTACATTTAAAGTCCTTAGTAGTCCTTACAATAAACCCTAACAGCTGATTGGATCTCGTCACTATGTGTTGGTAATGTTCACGAAATGTAAGTTTATTATCAAAAATGATCCCAAGATCTTTAATAACATTGGATCTCCTAAGGACTTGGTCGTCAATCGTGTAATCAGTAACGATCCCATAGTAGTATTGTTAGTAAAAGTAATAGCGAAGCATTTGGCAATATTTATGGACATCAAATTACTCCTGCACCAACTAGAGATAGCATTCAGATCACTCTGCAAGAGGTGGCAGTCATTAGGAGAGACTATCGCTTTGAACATTTTTAAACAATCGGCATATAAGAGACATTCGCAGGAAATGTTCTTTATGAGATCGTTAATGAATACTTTGAAAAACAACGGCCCCAAATGTGACCCCTGAGGAACCCCGGATGGAACATTAGTAGGAGACGAGGTCTACCCTCTCAAGGCCACTAACTGACTTCTGTTAGTCAGATACGACTACAACCAGCGAAAGAGACTACCGTGAACACCGTACGCAGCGAGTTTGCTGCAGAGTAATCCATGATTCACTTTGTCAAAAGCCTTTGAGAAGTCCGTGTAGATAGAGTCAACCTGGCCTCCCACCGCAAAACTCTTACACGGGTAGTTTTTGTACACTAAAAGGTTGGTTGTTGTTGTTGATCGATCTTCACGAAGCCATGCTGGTTTTCAGATATCATAGTAGTGGTGGCCGTTTAAACATAACATAATCAAAAGTCTGCTTTTTTAAAAAGCATATAATTACGTTTTGACTTATAAGCTTCATAGAACTTATGCTTATTCGTGTAAACTATTTAAATGGAACGGAATGGCAAGTTCGCAACATGCAACTTTGTTGCGAGCCGCACTAGTAGCCAACCGGTAGTCGCCTTGGCAGCGGCCCAAAATAGACTTCATTGGTCAAAAATAGGGTCGAAAATTAAAAAAAAATGTTTATTATGATTATACGGATAAATTAAAATTTGTTTAAAAATGTGGATTAAGTATTTGTGTTTAGAAACTACATTTATTTCAAGTCGTATAAATTTTCGTTGTGTTGTGTGAAGCTATAAGCTGAATAAGCTGATTTATGCTTTAAATTCAATGCAATTAATGTATTTTGTATCCGTTTTGCTGTCGGGTGAAAGTGACGATCCGTGACCTTTACGTTACATGGTACATCGCGAGATCGCGACTTTGCTTTGAATGAAATGAAGAGAAGTTCATTGATTGGATATTTTTATTTATGTTGTTGCTTAATTTAAAACTAGCTTGCGACTTCGCCCACGATGATGTCGATTTTCACGAGTTTTGGCCATGTCTCTGATTCTACTTAAATTATTGTGCTCAAACAAACATAACATTCCCGGCCAAGTGCGAGAAAATACATCTGTGATTCTGTGCAGAAATACATCATCTGTAAAAAATTTAACTTTCTAACTATCACGGTTCATGAGCTACAGCCCAAGACAGACGGACGGATAGCGAAGCCTCAGTAATAGGGTTCCCGTTTTACCCTTCGGGTACGGAACCCTAAAAACGGTTTAAGTAAAAAACTCTTCTAAGTCTGTTTAAAAAGGTAAAATGTTACACAACGATTTATTAAGTAAAACAATCAGTAAAGCATGTCCAATTTACGTTACGTTTATAGACGACTTACTAAAAAAGCGGTTTAAGTAAAAATCTCTTCTGTAAGTCTGCTTAAAAATATAAGCATAAGCTTTAAAACCGTTGTGAAAATAAAGCCGTTTATCACACCACTTTATCATAGGCCTGAAATGGCTGTACAACTGAGTATATGCTAGAGATTCGAAGAGCTTCGCAAAACATGACAAAATACTTAGGGGTCTATAATTTTTGCACCTAGACCTGTCGCCGCTCTTAAAAATAGGGACAACATAAGAACCAAAATATGCGAATAACTTCACTGTATATGAAATTTTATGAAAATCTTCAACAGACTATGTTTTCTTCATACATGTTGTATCAAACATTTCCACCACATTTTTATACTATTGGAAATACTAATACCTACCGTAAATCACGTTCAGTTTACTCTAGACACGTTATAGGAAGGATAATGCTAGGCACCGTGCCACGTACGTGCACTGCAGTGTTCAAATGGGATTTGAAATCGAAGCTCGGTGTAATGGGTATTTATTAAATCGATATTGTAGGTAGACTAAAATTTCATTTTTTGTTCTACGACTATTTTGTTTTTATACAAAGCAGTTTAAGTTGAAACATGGTTCTGTTACATTAGAGTCTGTGTCAAATGTTTTAGAAGGGACTCTTGCCAGAGGAGGGTGCTTACTGCTTAGGCACAGGCAGTTTAAGTTGAAACATGGTTCTGTTACATTAGAGTGTGTGTCAAATGTTTTAGAAGGGACTCTTGCCAGAGGAGGGTGCTTACTGCTTAGGCACAGGCACAATCCCATTGAAATCAATGAAACCAAGAACCAACCATAGGTATAAGTTGTATTCTTTTCACTCCATCATACTAGATAATAAATGACCGAACGAATATAACACATCATCTGTGAAAATTTCGACTGTCAAGGTATCACAGATCATGAGATACAGCCTGGTAACTGACGGACCGCAGTCTTAGTAGGTAATTGGGTTTTGTTTTATCCTTTGGGTACGGAACCCTACAATAGGACTAAGTTGTAAATCAGCGGACATTAAGGGTATTTGAAAGCAACAGTCAGTAGGTAGGTACGGTAGTGAATTAGAAATATGTTATGTTTTGGGGCGAACCGGTTTTTACAATTACTCCTAATGTTGACTTATGTTAGTGGTGTTCTTTAACGCTCGTAAATAGCTCGTACATACGCTGTACATACCTAATAGAAAAGGGTGAATTAATTTCAAATTCATAAATATACGTGTATTTTTAATAGTGGTTGATGAAGTCATTAATTTACATTGCCGGCGAGGTAAAATATTCTTTCTGGTTTTCAAAATATTAAACGGGAAAACAAATAACAATACCGTAACAAATTTTATCAAAATTAGTTGTCATCCATAACCATCGATCGAGTAAATAAAAACGATTTATCCTTAAATATTGGATGGAATCAGGCGTTGTGATGAAAACTAGACAACCACAGTAGTTTGTTGGTTGATGTATGTGGTACACTCACTATGTTTCTGTTACCTAATTAAAGAGTTGGTTTTTTGTATAAAAATACCTAATTTTATTTACGTAGCCTAACTTAATATTTCTACCCCCGTCTGTTGTTTTTGGTGGGTCTGGGTCTGAATCACGATAATTTTGTGTTCAATTGTTAGTACTGGTATGTGACACATCCTACATCGCGCTAGCGAGATTTACATGTTCATACCTTATAAACAACTATGTTCTTGCTTCATATTTTGCTGTTCTCTCTGAGACAGTCTTGACAATGCCTCGTGTAGAGGTGAAACATAATTATGTCGAAGTTCTAATGTCTTCTATTTTAGCGAAATACAGCTATGAGTTTAAAAGTTTTAACATCATATTTACCATTGCTTTGGTTTATCCTTATTTTAATTCAAAAACACTTTTTACGTGTTTCTAAGCGTTGATTTATAAATCATTTAACAAGATTTAGCTCTCATAAAGAACGAGTTTCAGTCAATTGGCTTAGAACTGAACCCGAATAAATGTGAGATTTTTATATCTGAAAACACAGATAAATTAACAACAAGAGTCTGTGTTCATTTTGGGTGATTACAGTGCGGACCCGGGTGAGTTATTTTACAATGAGCTATTAAATATATGTAATGATCAGCATTGGTCGTGTATAGACGCCGATATCTTGAGGCTGGATTCTGACACCTTCACCTTTGTTAGTGATGTGTATGGAACGACAAGTTGTCTGGATCATTGTATTGTGACTCACTCGGCGAGGCAGGCGGTCACTGATGTTGAGGTGATTTAAGACGCGCACTGGTCCGATCACTGTCCTCTAATTGTACAGTGCCATTTAGAATTATTAACCCTCAAGGTTAGGTCTAATGTTTCTAATTCTAGTGGGGATATAAAATGGGGTGTTCGTAATGCTGAGCAAATAGCGCTTTATACCCGTGAGTGTCATAACAGGTTGAAACTAATTGATTTACCGTCAGATTGTGTTCAGTGTGCCGATCGTTATTGTGATATTCGTGGCCCCAGGAGTACTCTAGATAGGATGTATTCTGAGATTGTGGGGGCGTTGAGGGAGGCAGCTGTGGTGAGCCGAGTAAGGGCGCCAGTGAGGGGTGGCCACGTGTAGCGGGGTGGAACAAACACGTCAGCGAGGCACATCGGAAGGCTATATACAGATTTAAATAGTGGGTAGTGTGTGGCAGGCCGCGGTCCGGTACTACCTACAATGAGATGTGCGAGACCAGAAGAGCATTCAAGTCTAAACTAAAATGGTGTCAAAACCATCAGGACCAAAGAATGGATGCTCTTGCGGATAAACACTCGAAAGGTAACTTCAGTGGCTTTTGGAAGGATACTAATAAAATTAATATACGACCTAGCCTTCCGGTGAGCGTCGATCGTTTTAGTGATCCGAAAGATATTGCAAATGTATTTAGGAGCCATTTCTCTGTGAAGTCACCATTGGGACCGGCGGGGGAGGTGTTGAGAACTGAGACTCTATGTCAAGATCTGGGCACGTCTTTTACGGCGAAAGATGTAGCGAGCGCTATTAAGCAAATTTCTAGTGGTAAGTCACCTGGCCACGATGGACTCAGTGTTGAACACCTCCGTCACGCCGGCTCACATATCTGTAGAGTGTTGGCTCTGTTCTACTCGCTGTGCGTGCTTCACTCCTATTTACCTGAGGACTTTATGAGAACAATAGTAGTGCCTATAGTAAGAATAAAACTGGTAATCTAGCTGATATAAGTAACTATAGGCCTATTTCACTTGCTACTATTTTTGCTAAGGTGTTTGACGGTTTGCTTAACACACAATTGAACAATTACGTAACATTGAACGATAACCAGTTTGGGTTCCGTCCTCGACTGTCTACTGAAACAGCAATACTGTGTCTTAAGCACACCGTTAAATACTACACCAACCGCAAGACTCCTGTTTATGCGTGCTTCCTCGACTTATCCAGGGCATTTGACCTGGTACCATACGACGTCCTTTGTACGTAAAGACAAGTCAGTCTAGTCTAGTTATCTTCAGTGTGCAGAAATTTCTTTTGAGACTGAGGTTTAGTAAAAAGATTAAAAAGGAAAATCCTAACATCAAAGTAACTAAATGTGGAAGTTTCTGCAGAAATTTCTTTTCAAAGAAAAGCTGTTTATAAGTTGCTCGTTCGAAACACCAGCTGTCCATTTCCCTTGCAACAGTATTACAAAGATACGACCTTAGACTAAAAATAATATATTTTTTAGCCCAAGGATACCTACGCCATTTAAAAGGTTTCCATTGAAATTATGAATACTTTTTTACAGCTGTTTATAAGTTACTAGTTTGAAAAACCAGCTACCCTGTACCCTGCAGTTTTACAAAGCTACGCATTTAAAATGTTTCCTTTGAATTTATGAATACATTTTTAAATGTAGCGAACAAGCCAGTCTAGATAATTAACTTGAAGCAGTTATTTAATACAACCGTCTTTTACACAAAGGAAGCGTCCGGAGACGATTAACCTATGTTTGGCGGGGGCACTTTCGCGCTACTAATGTTTCTCGATCGATCGAAGCGTTTAAAGTTTCTCGATATACGTCACACGCTTTCAACAAATGCACACCGGACACGGCCTAGGAATTTAATGTAACTTACGTTAGGAAGCCAACCATATAATTACGTCAAAGGTGTTTTGTATCAACATCATCATCCATTAATACTAGTGGTTCTGTGAACCGTAGAACTCGGGAGCGGCTTTATTTATTCTTAAATTGTATTTATTTGCATGACTTTTGATTTTATTTATATGGGTTGCCATGGTTACGGATTGCATTCTTGACAGACCGTAGACCTCGGGAGCTTTGTTTAGAAAATTTATTTTTCAATTTTCTTTATCTTTGATTGTTAATCCCATCCAAAAAATATCATTCACATGTTATTCATTGTAAGCAAGGAGTGTGTGTGTAAAGTTTCATGAAAATCGGTTGATAAATACGGCCGCAAACATGATCTGACAGAACCCGTAGATGTAGAGATGTGTACAGACGAAAGAATTTCTCCCCAGTCTGCAAGTTGAAACAGAATTGAATTATTAATGACTTTTTGGCTTGACTTATTTAAAAAAAATACTAGTACATGTGCATTACCATGTATTTCCAATATGTTATTTATTTGTTAACAATTTTAATCTGAAACCAATTTGTGTCAACAACAATAATAATGTTTGTGTATAATAGTAAAAATATATAAAAAATACAGTTGTTTTATTTTGTATCGAGAGGCTTTTGGTATAGTGGTAACCAAGTAGGTTAACACGTTGCAAAGGTTAGGCAACATCTAGCCAAGCCGGTCTTAGGTGCCCATTTCTTAAGCCATTTTGAGACCCCTCCATGCCTCGGAGAGCTCGATAAACCGTTCGGTCCAGGTTGTCATACGACCATCTATGGCATTCGTTACGGGTATTTGGAGAACTTCGATGGGTTGTGGAGGTCAGTTGACAGTCGCTCCACTGGAAATATTGAAATTCAACCGCATCGCTTTTGTCCCAATTATCTATATGTTCATTTATTATTTTATTTATAACTAGCTGTTGCCCGCAGCTCCGCCTGCGTGTTATAGCTTTCTTGAACACCAGTAACTGATTTATTATGTTTAGCTGTTGAGCAATATTGTATCTTAAGATAAAATATTATAGTATCTTAGCCGTGTGCAGCGCCCCTTAGTGAACTCCACTGCGGGTGACGTAACCTACGACAAACTTATTATTTGCGGTTGGTACTGTAATCGGGTCTAGGGATCAAACCGCAAAATTAAGTTTGTTTTTTATTATACTCGTATATACTTTTCCGGGATAAAAAGTACCCAGCGTGGTGCCCAGGATATTAAAGAATAATTATAGCAAGTTTCATCGTAATCGAACCGGTGGTTTTTGCGTGATGCCTGAACAAACAGACAGACAGACTAAAATTTTTAAATCACATTTGTGGGTTCGGTGTCGGTCTAGTAACACCCCCTGTCATTTATTTTTTTGATATTATCAATGTACCGAATTTTCACTTCTACAGATTTATTATAAGTATATAGATATAACAATCGATCTAGTCTAAGTTTTTCATATGAAGTAATTTGAAAATACCCCTTATGAAAATACAGTGAGAATATTTTACAAAAATTCACATACATACGATATTTTTATTAATATTTCTTGATGTACGGATAATCTTTTGAAGTAAATTTTCATTAATCAAAGAGTTGATATATAAGTTTATTTTTGAATTTTTTCGCTCATCAATGGCAACGTGCCGTTTGCAAGCTCGGCACAGAGGAAAAACGTGAAAGTATTAATTAACTTACTTCAAAGAGAAACATTTCTACACACATTTGCCGCACGGACTAGGACAGAGGCAGGCTGTAGTTATGGATTTGCTACAGTGCCCGGTAACGACAATATGCTGGCAAAGTCTGGTAGTGTAATACACCTCTGCCCTCACTTTCAGGGGTGTGGGTGTGGGTTATGTCCAAAATGGCCAAATGAATTTATTAAAAAGTAGCAGCTAATTGTAATTTTGAAAAAAAATTAAACCCGTTGTCTTGCGATGAAAAGTGGATGAAAGGCAACAAAATCTTACGTGCCAGCCGCTGTGTCCCATGTTTAATACTAGTGTCAACAGTTTTCTTACAATAAATATTATATTTTTAATGCCGTTGAACGGAAATGGCAATAACACAGAGAAACTCGTGCAATATAAAATTCTCCATCTATATGATTTTCTTCAATACAGAACAGGATTTCCGGTCAAGTAGCACTTGAAATACATACAATGTGACTTTCTGAGAAATTCATTTATAGAATAAACTGATCTCTACTTTTCAAATAGGAATTTCAAAAAACGAACCGTCTAATCAAATAATATCTACAACCTACTCGTTATGAAACAATGAAAAAAATCCATATTCATAACCAGAACCTCCTATTCTGTTATGATCGCCTGGTACTTTTTCGGAATAATGAGTTCAAACATTCAATCGGTTTTCACTGAATTTAAAATAATTTAAAATCTTGGAGGCTCTTATGTTGTTATGTATTCCTGGTACATTTGAGGTGGACGGTGGAATTTTTATATTTCCCACGTAACACCCAGGTGGTCACAGGTGGCCCGCTGTAAAAAAAAACTTCCCACGGTCCACCCAGGTGGTCTCAGCAGGTGAACGGTGGTAAATAAGCGGTCACTCGCTTGTTAGGGAGACGTACAAGTCCTGCCGAAGACATTCATATTTGAGAAATAGAAGAAGCAAACTCATTGCATTAAAACACAAATATATATTTAAAAGAATAAATTAACCGAATACGGTTGCGTTCTTATTTCTACTTAATACAATTTTGAACATAAATTAAGGTATGTACCTCTACCTACTTACCTATTTTCGATATTGATATTTTATAATCTTGATACCTTGATACGTTTTATAAGAAAATTGGAATTATAGAGATATATCCCATGTAACGTTGGTTTGAGTTTCCGATATTTCGGCACTGTAGACCAACTTTTCATCTAAAAACTACATAAATTCTAATCATGCATCGAGCCTTTTCCCAACTCAGTGGGGTCGGCTTTCCAGTCTAACTGCGATTCGGCTGAACTTCGATATTTTCCGTAAAGCGACTGCCATCTGACCTCCACAATCCATGGGCGACATCGAAGTTCTGTTGTTTGACCAGTCGGATTTTTATTTAGGGCTCCAACTACCCCTAACGACTGTCATAGATGTTCGTATGACAACCGGGACCGACGGCTTAACGTGCTCTCCGAGACACGGAGGGGTCTCAGTGTCATAGGAAATGGTCACCCATCCTAAGACCGGCCTGACTAGATATTGATTAAGCTTTGCAATGTGTTAACTGCAGTATTTTTTCCATTAGCTTCTAATTTCAGTAACACTTTGGTTATCCTTCGAATAGACAGAATATTCGAATATTCGAATGTCGCATGCAATTAAATCAAATATGGGATGCGTGAAGCAAACATATCACAGTTGGCTGATTTGATCCCGTAGAACGATAACGATCTACGTGATCGCATACGTCACCTTTGTAGCTGGCAGATTGGAACTCTCGATTCGATGGATAAATTGATATTCTACTCAAACAACACTACTACTAACATTAAGTATTTTAACGTTTCTTAAAATATTATATATATACTTTGATATGGGTACCGTGGGTCTGAAACGTAGGAATTAAGGAACTGAGAAATATTTGAATTACCATTACGAGGTGGACGGAATTGCTCGTCCGTTCGGTGTATCAATGTACTTAATTATACACCATTTGACGTGCACATTACCATTGCCATTAATTAATGCTATTGTTGGTTAGAGTAGGTAACAACATAACCAGCTGACAACGCTGAATGCTGAAGGATGGCAGCAACGTTTCCTCTAGACCCGAATTAGGCAACTTAGTATTGAACATCCATAGGTTTATGTGGGTAATGTTTGACATAACTCAATTCTTTAAATAAAACACTGATATAGTATCAAAACTGTATTAATTACTTCTAGCACATTTTCAGTTACTACAGCCATGACATTATCCCGACCATCGAGAATCATAAGGGATGTGACATACAGCTAGTGTTGTCATTACACGTGAGAATATTCAATGATGCTAACAATAGTTTGCTGTGGTAACTCGCAGCCCTATGAATATGCATGTGACTTGATAAAAACAAATTTAAAGACACACTTTTTCTTCTCCTTTAATATAGGTTAGAAATATTGTTTTAAAACTTTGGGACCGAAAAATTCTCGGTGATCTAAAATGTTTTATAAACTTTTGCGTTTTGTTCACATTATAAAACTTAAAACCACGGGTCTCTAACGCGATTAAGTTAAGATCTTATTAACTAACAGGTTTCACCTCACAAAAGGATATACCTATGTAGTTAGGTACCTATTAATGCAATCGAGTACATAGGGAACATGAATAATATCTATATATACCTAATATATATTATATAATCTATATATAATAATGGTCAAAGGATGACGTATTATGTACCTACACATAATACGTCATCCTTTGACCATCAATAATGATTAACCACTGGATACCTGAGAACGTAATTTGCTAATTAATATTGTGGGGTTTTAGCTTAATTAGAGATCTAATATGCAGTCCGGGCTCCCTTGGCTATTACAGTGACACACGTCAGCCCCCCACTGGCGCAGAAAGTGCGTTTGTTCGCAAGATTCCAACTTTCTCACGAATTTTTATAAGTATACATTTATTTACAATAAGAATTACAATATACAAAATAAACATAATTATAGACTAAAAATATTTACATTACAAAATATCGTTTAAAAAATCCTCCGCGTCATTGCCGACTGGGAAGGTTCCCAGAATGCTGGCTGTGGTGCCACGTTGGATGGCAATACTTATTCTTTGGGCCAGAAAATAGCCAGCCTTCTGGTCCTGAGAAGCATCCATTAGACGTTTAGCAATGTCTCTATAAAGGCGGCGAGCACTCGGACCCCATGACCCCAGTGTCTCGTGGAAATGGAGCAATTCATAGTAGTATGCGTGTATAAACCTGGAACCTCGCCCTTTTGCGAATTTGAGGAACTTATTGACAAAGTTCTATGTAAACTTGGAAAAACTAATAAGTACCTAATAGTTTGTGGTGATTTTAATGTCGATTTACTTGTTAATACGCCTATGAGTTATAATATTTTAAATTTATTTAAATCACACAATCTTACAAACTTATTTTTGGAGCCTACTAGATATTGTGCTACAATAGCCACTTGCCTGGATAATATATACAGCGATATGTTGCCAGAAAGTAAAATTATTATAAAAAAGCTAGATTCAGACCATTGTGGGCAAATAGCATCTTTTAAAATCACTAAAGAAAAAGTTATAAAACGTAAAATATTATGTAGACCAATAACTGGTGACCGCTTGGAACGTATGAGGGTTGGACTTTGCAATAAAATTACATTCTTAGACACTGGCTTAGATCCAAATGTAATGTATAAATTATTTTTTGATTCTTTTTACAACGAGTTCAACTCCATATTCAAGTCTAAGGAGGTCATGATTAGTGATAGTCCTACTTTCAGTGAATGGGCCACTGAGGGTATACACAAAAGTAGACAAAAACTTAATGAACTATACTCAGAAAGACAGCTTAATAGATCAGTTGAATTTCTAGATCATGTTAAAACTTATTCAAAAAAGTTTAAAGCAGATTGTTTAGCAGCTAAATCAAAATATATAAGTGATAAAATTCTCAATAGTGCAGACAAAGTTAAATCTACTTGGAAAATTATAAACGCGGAAAGAGGTCAACAAAAATTAAATGATAATAATTTTAAACTTAATATAAATGGTAAAATAACAACATCAGACTTCGAGGTCGCTAACGAATTTGAATTTTTTTTCTCCCGAATTCCTGTAGATTTGACAAAAACCCTAGGCTCTTCAACCCCCATTGCAGAATCTTTGTTAAAAGCAAACGTTCCTTGTTGTAACGTTATATTTAAATTCAGTAAAGTTAACATAAACACCATCTTAAAAACTTTTAAATCTTTAAATATCAAGAAAACAGCTGACCTCTGGGGCATCTCTGTGTATTTATTAAATTCTTTTATTGAAATGGTTGCTCCTGAACTAGTAATAATATTTAATAATTGTGTTAATAGTGGTGTGTTCCCTGATTTAATGAAATCTAGTAAATTAATTCCCCTGTTTAAATCGGGTAGTACTTCAGATCCGTCCAATTTCCGTCCCATTTCTGTACTACCTACATTTAGTAAAATTTTTGAAAAAATTATGCTTAATCAAATGCAAAATCACTTTAACGTTAATAAACTATTACATACAAAACAATTCGGTTTCACTCGTGGTCGGTCCACCACTGATGCCGGAATTAAATTATTAGAGTGTATATACAGGGCCTGGGATGAGTCTTATGATGCTTATGGTATATTCTCGATTCGATTCGATTGCGTTCAACACCAGACTTTAATTAAGAAACTTGATCATTACGGAATCCGGGGGACGGCCTTGAATTTCGTCAATTCTTACTTAAGTGATAGGGTCCAGAAAGTAGTGATCAATGGTAAACAGTCACCTGGTTCTCCTGTAGCAATGGGGGTACCGCAGAGTAAAAATTTTGGGACCTTTTCTTTTTCTAGTATATATTAATGATCTCCCTCACCTCATAAGAGACGACCACGAGGTAGTTTTGTTTGCTGATGACACTTCTTTAATATTTAAAGTTAAACGTGGACAGCGCGAACTTGACGATGTAAACATTGCCCTCTCTAGGATAGTCCACTGGTTTTGTGCTAATAATTTATTATTAAATGAAAATAAAACTAAATGTGTAAGATTAACCTTACCTAATGTAAGACTTGTTAAAACCAGTGTTAAGGTTAGGGATGATATAATAGAATTGGTCGATGACACTGTCTTTCTGGGCATAACGTTAGACTCCAAATTGCAATGGGGACCTCATACTTAGTTCAGCAGCCTATGCTGTCAAAAGATCCGACAACTTACAGACATTAAAACGGCGCGTCTTGTCTACTTCAGCTACTTCCACAGTATCATGACATATGGCATACTACTGTGGGGTAACGCTGCCGATATTGAATGCATCTTTGTGTTGCAGAAGAGGGCTGTCCGGACTATCTATGGAATGGGGTCTCGGGAGTCATTAAGAGATAAGTTTAAGCATATTAACATCC
This sequence comes from Nudaria mundana, assembly GCA_963556515.1. NCBI lineage: Eukaryota > Metazoa > Arthropoda > Insecta > Lepidoptera > Erebidae > Nudaria > Nudaria mundana. The sequence goes on from OY748286.1 coordinate 29,053,014, forward strand.
TTACAGTGTATTCACAGTATATTTTCGAAATTTTATTGTATACCCACAAGAACAAAAGTAAATTTGTGAAAAATAGTGATAATCATAATCTAAACTTAAGAAATAAGGATAAACTGGCTGTTCCTAAATTTAGGCTTCATAAAGTGAGTAATTCTTTTGCGGGGAACTTTATTCGAATGTACAATACATTGACAACCGAAATAGCAAATTTATCTGTTAATAAATTTAAAAAACTAATAAAACGTAAATTGTGCCATAAAGCTTATTATAGTATTAATGATTTCTTAGATGACAAGGCTGCCTGGTTGTAACACGAATTGCCTGAATTGAATTCCTTTCTAAATAACTCTGTATTAGATTTAAGATGAAATATTTTGGAAAAAAGCCGAACTGAGTTTCTTGAGGCTCTTCTGTCTCGTTGCATTTTGGAACCCTCGGTAGAGTCACACCAACTTTTGACGAATCTAAATAATTTTCTAAAAATTTCAAAGATAATAAACGTTATTTTATTTTATTTTATTCTCAACCCCAAACGGCTCAAATATGTAATCACCTGCTAGGTTAGCATATTTACGCCGTTTAAAGCCTTCAGCCGATGCAGCAGCAGCGCCGGCACATCCGGATGTGCTTGGAAGGTGTGAAGGTGCTAAGGTGTCAACGCATGTAGCGTCCCACACCAAAGGCCTTCCCATCTTCCACGGTAGCAACGACATACCGTCCGGTCTCTTTCCATCGCTTCGTGCTAAACCATTTGGTTCGCGTACGGCCGGAAGACCAGCGGTGGAAAGAGCCCTACGAATTATGTCGTTTAGAATAGCGTGCCGAGGTATACGACCTGCGCTTCTGCTACAAGAAAGGCCATAGTGTCCCAGATTATCGACGGCTACTCCACAGGTGCAATGATGCGGGGATAAACAAGGTGTACCCAGCCGAAGGCAAGTGGCAATGCGGAAGGTAGTGTAATCCAACATTGTACCGATGTTGGGCGATGGGAGCGCCTGGATCCATAACCCTGACTCCCATTCTCCAACAGCTAGTAGGCGTGCACGCTCTGAAATATTGACAGAAGTGTCAATTAGTGTATTAATTCTCAATTTACAGAGCGGTGAATCCCACAGTCGCTGTGAGCCTAGGCGTGAGGGCAGGTCAGTGTCGGGGCAAGACATCCTCCAAGCATTTATGGCATCGGTCTTGCATCGCACCTCGGAATCAATCAGTGTATTTGACAAAATTTTCCTGACATCTGTGACTCTGCGAATACCTAGCCCGCCCAAGCGAACTGGAAGAGACGCTTGGACCCAGGCCCGGTCATTAATATTTACATTTAAAATTTTACACACAAAAACGAAGAATAGTGAAAGCTGAATGAATACTGATATTACATAGACTATCAATAACCTGATCAAAATTTTGAATTTTTTCCTCGATAAAAGTGGAAAAGCCATCTTCTAAAATCGGGGACCCTAGGAGGCGTAAAGAAGTTTTGTCCAAAACTTTTATGTTGGGGGCCAGACAGTTGAATTTGGAGATTGTTGTTAATTTATCTGTGTTTTCAGATATAAAAATCTCACATTTATTCGGGTTCAGTTCTAAGCCAATTGACTGAAACTCGTTCTTTATTAGGGCTAAATCTTGTAAAACTGTCTCTACTTTTCCCCCTAAAGTCCCGTCGTCTAGATACCAAATGTTAAATTTGGATTTTATTTTTTGAATTATTGGGTTAATGGCCAAACTGAAGATGACTGGTCCCAACGGATCACCTTGCTGACATCCAACGGCTGAATTCAAAAGGTGGTCTTTATAAATTAATTTTGTTGGCTGACTATAGCATTGCCAAAGAAAATTAAATATTTTGGGGTTTCTAATTTGGTCTGTGTCAGCAAGGTGTCCCTGTTTACAGAGTTGAAGGCGTTTTTCAGGTCAACTTTCAAGATGACCTCTCCATCTTTGCTACTGTCAAGGTATGTTGCAAGCGCATGGATTGCGGCCTCACAACCTCCTTTTGAACCAAAACCTAATTGAAAGGGCTGAAATTTGGTAGTAAGCTCCGTACTATAAAAACGACAACAAATTTTGGCTGCCAAACGCCGCAAAGTGCTACCTACGGCAATGGGACGAATGCCACCATCCTTCTTGTTAAGGGCACATAAATTGGCCCCATACAAAATATCTGTGATGCCACTGTCCACATTGCCTGAGAGCATGAGGTTGACTAGAGCTGTTAGCTCCCTCAGAAGTGCATCACCAGCTTCCCCAGCGCTCGGACACAACAGATCCTTAAGGTGCTGTGGTGTCAGACCGTCAAGTCTACCAGCTGATCCAAAACGAAAGGAGTCAACAGCTGTGCGCACATCCTTGGCAGTAGTCTCAAGATTTTCTGTATCGTTGTTCGGAGGATCAGGGAAAGAGAGGTCAGCTGCGGATGGTGGGTGCTTACTCTGCAAGCCCGTCAAAGTTTCTACAGAATAAGGAGCCAGCACGTCGCTACTAAAAAGTAGCCTTGCCGCCCCACTGATGTCGCCTTCCCTTACTTTATTCTCTACAAGTTTTAATTTCTTGGCCTGAGAATAATCAGGGGCCGAAATGTGGATTGAATTTGAATTTAAAATGTTAAAATTGTTTGTACAATTTTCTTTGATTTGGACCGTCAAAGATGTCAACTGCCTTTTCTTTACGTGTAGGATTCTATAAGGGTAGGTTAACATTTGTTCCCAAGCGCTAAAGGTATTTTCCCGGACTACTTGACCAATGCAGGAGGCTAAACATTGAGCCACAGAGGGTCTCGCACCTCGGGGGATTCTTTTTAAAACCGGAATAGAATTTTTCATGGTACTTAACCTTTGCCAAAAGGGAATTTCGATATTATCAGAATTTTCTTGTTGATTTCGAAAAAATTGGGAGATCGTAGACGCGTTTGAAGATACATTTTGTACTTTATGAATTTTTCCAAAATGTACTTTCAATCCGCGTTCACCTTTAAAAAAACGGGCTTGGGGACAATGTGGGCACCGTACAAGACCACTTGTTGCACTTGCAAGCTCACCTGAATTTACATCCGCATTGCCACATCCATTATATTTTTTGCACGAATTTAACTTTTCAAACATCAATACAAGTCTTCGCATAAGTACAACTTATTTTTTATGAGTACTTTTATTAGCACTATTTCAACTTTTATCTAACTGTACACTTAAAGAGGAATGTGGTTTAAAATTAAACAAGGATTTTAATTGTCTTAGTCAATTTGTAGTGAGTGACATTGGTGTGGCTACCTCGAAGCCTCAGCTGGTTTACATATCTGAAAGAATCTCTACGCGAACAAAATATCTCTTATCACTGACTAGGGATAAAGCTCAAAATATGGGATATAAGTTTGTCTGGGTACGTAATGGTAAAATATTTATACGTAGAGAGGAGGGTGTTCCTGGTAGACAGATTACCTATGAGGCGCAGCTGCTGTTGTTGTGACTTGCCTTTGACCATGTCCTGCCGGGTGGTGTTGACTTTTTGATACTACTCTCTACTCACTTTTTTGTATTACTTAGTTTGGTGGTGGGTTCCTCGCAAGTACGAACACGATCATTTTCGGTAGAACGTGAACTGTTTATTAGAAACTTTTATCATCTCGAAATTGTTCTCTGTCTGCTCAATGTGTTGTTTAATTACTGTCTTTATGTGTCGGGGCTATGTGTTTTTGAATGGGTGGTATTGCTCTATGTCGTTTTGGCGAGGATGAAACATGCAGATCAGTGTGGTATGTTTGGGGCTGCTATCATGGTGTGTCCCTTTCAGACATCTATGAAGTGTTGTACGGTCACCTTATTTGGACTTTCATGGATTCTATGGCTCTATTTAGTACCATGGACTGGGTGGACGACGCAGTGAGTGTGGCACCTTGTGGATGCGTGGAGGATGCCGACAAACTTCAAGAAATCCTAGGGTCATCAGGTAGTCTAAAGATTTTTTGTTTTAACATTAGGAGTATTAATCATAATTATGATGAATTTCTCGTCCTGCAGAAACGGATTAACGTGAGTTTCGAACTTTATGGTTTTACTGAATGCTGGCTAACCCAAAATCAACAGCTGATGGCAATGCCAGGATATAACTGTTATCGATCCACAAGGAACTACAACCAGAATGATGGAGTTGTTGTCTATAGCAAAGATAACTTATCTATTAACTGTGTGGAAAGTCCTGATATTGCTGATTATACAAACTTGATTGCGACAGACGCAGATATGGGTTTAGTGGTAATTTTTATCTACCGCTCACCGTCATATAAGGACCCTAAGACGTTTATAGCTAGCCTACTTAACTATCTTATTTCCATCAATAATGCCAAGACTATTATAATTACAGGCGATATAAATTTGAACATTCTGGATGAGCAGGATACTGATGTTCAAACTTATATCGATGGCCTTGTGCACCTTGGATTTGCCTCAGCCATAAACCAACCTACAAGGGGCAAAAAAGCACTTGACCACTATTTTATTAGAAGTAAAACAAACTTTAATGCATTTATTGTTTGCAGTGACGTTACGGACCACTGGCCCATAGTCTTGGACGTTGATTTGACCCCACCGAATCCTAAATGCGTAAATCCCATGTTAAAGACCATTAGACTTGATGATGTTAATCGTGCATTAAGATGTGTAAACTGGGATTTTATTTATGAAGTGGGGGATGTTAACGACGCGACCGAGTTTTTTATTAACAAATTAGAACATATAATTAAATCTAATACCGTTACTCGTACGAAACGGTTGGACGCACCATATAAGCCATGGATAACTGATAACCTACTAGAATGTGCACGTAGGCGTGATCTAATGCATTTGGAGTTGAGAAGAAATCCCTGCGATATTACCCTTGCAAGGTTGTACAAGCAATACCGTAACACATGTAAGGACGCCACAAGAATAGCTAAGGCACTTTGCTACAGGAAGTGTATTAGTGACAATCTTGGAAATCCTCGCAAATGGTGGCAGCTATTAAATGAATACACAAAAGGTTCTGGCCCTTTAGAAGATAAAAATATAGTCACACTCTTAAACAAACTCAATAGGACTTGTTTTTCTGATGGACTACAAAAAATAAATGAATATTTTCAAGGAATTGGCAATGATATGGCGCAAAACCTTCTGGCACGTACTACTGAGACCATAGATGACCTAGCCAAGAGAATTAGATATGAGAACAACCCAGGCAATTACTGTAATTCCTTTTTCCTCTTACCCACTAACTTTGAGGAAATAGATAAAATCATATCTGGACTTAAGTCGAGCAGTTCTCCAGGGGAAGATCAACTCACTGGGAAAGTAATCAAATGCGGTAAAGACTCCCTCATCCCACCTATTGTGCACATTTGCAATCTAAGTATGTCATCTGGCATATTTCCGACCCTGTTAAAAAGAGCTATTGTTGTACCGATTTTCAAAGGTGGTGACGCTAGGGAGGTTACTAATTATAGACCGATCTCGTTACTGAGTGTTGTGGCTAAAATACTGGAAAGAGTTGTGAAGGGAAGGATCTTATCGTATCTGGAGAAAAACAGCATACTCAGCGATTGCCAGTATGGGTTCAGACAAAATATGAGTACAGAACATGCCTTGACTCAAGCTGTGGGTGTGATTAGTCAACATCTGGATCGAGGGCGCAAATGTCTTGGTGTCTTCTTAGATTTGTCCAAGGCATTCGACAGGGTGTCCGTCAATATTTTACTGGCTGAACTGGAACTAATTGGGATAAGAGGAACGGCTCTGAACTGGTTCGAGAGTTATCTTATAGACAGGTCACAAAAGGTAGCACTCAAAACTTCTGGTCTCGAATCATCATCCTTGACTCTAAAATGCGGTGTTCCTCAAGGGAGTGTTTTAGGCCCTATACTGTTCCTTATTTACGTAAATAAACTTTTAAACATAGATCTCCAAAGCTGCACCCCCGTGGCATTTGCTGACGATACCTTGCTAGTGTTCCATGGGGAGTGTTGGGTTGATGCTTTCGTGAATTGCCAGACTGGGCTAAATAGGGCCCTGAAGTGGTTGGATTCTCGGGTTTTAACAGTTAATAGAAATAAAACTAAATATATTGCATTCTCGATTAATGCCAGAGGGCAACCGCAAGCGGATCTTAGATTGGTGGCTCACCAGGATGGAGCATGTAGTGGGATTATATGTACTTGCCCGGTCCTGGAGCGTGTTAATAGCATAAAATATTTGGGTGTGATAGTAGACCAGCACTTAAATTGGAAACAACAGCTGCTGAAGATTAGACAACGCCTAAGAAGTCTTTCTCATTTCTTTTGGCAGGTGCGAAGTGTGATACAGGGTAACCTTCTGTGGAGCGTATACTATGCAATTGCACATTGCGTTGTATCTTACGGGGTTTTGGCATGGGGTGGAGCTGCGAAAACAGTTATTTCTATAGCACAACCAGCACAAAATAATTTACTTAAAATTATCACGAGAAAACCCGCTACTTATAATACAGAAGCACTTTACTCTGAATGCAGAGTACTAAACATAAGGCAGACTTACGCTTATAAAGCAGCTTTGTTATACGGCAAAAGTAAGTCTCTGCAAAAAAAAAATACTGCCCACAAGTATAAGGTTCGTTCTGTAAACTTGGGTAAAATATTTGTTCAACGAGCGGTCAACACTGTATTTGCCACCCGCTGCCTCTCATGGATTGGGCCGCGCATTTATAATAACCTACCTGCGAATGCTAGAACCGTGGTGTCTGAATTTAGTAGAAAAAAGATTATTAAGTTATGGCTTTTGGAACTAGGTATTGTTGAGATCGAGGAAAGACTGTTTGCCATATCGGGATAGGGTGACCTAATTTATCCTATAGTGTGTGTATAGTGTTATGAGGTATGTAATAATACCTATTATGATTATGTGTTGGTGGTGCGAGTAGCCCAAAAACGGGACTTTTTTTTTTAATTTCATATTGCTGGCATTTCCTTTTCTCCTAGTTTTTTACCTATTTTGTTTTTGTTTTTTCTGGTTCTGTACCTGCGGCTGTGGGTGAATCGGGCGACTGTGGTAGTCCTCGACACGGGATCTCCTAGTGAGGACTGCTCAGTTATAATTGTATTATGTTACGCACCAATCACGCCGAGCTTGTTACTTATCTGTTGTTGTTACTGTTACTTAGTGCGCATACTATTTTAAGTTATACAGCAGGTGTTTTTGTAATATGTGATAACAGCGATAAATAAATAAATAAAATAAAAAAATAAAAAAATAAAAATTATATGACCGACTTTAGAAGAAGCAATCGTTTTACACAAGTGAGAGCCTCAATTTGTCCATGCACAAAGTCGTCCACTATCTCTCGTATGCGCAAGTCAATGTTCATGTTGCGTCTCAACCTTTTTCTACTTGGTGCAGAGTGAAGGTTGGTCTGCTGCAAATTAAAAGCCTGTTGTGAAGCTTCCTTTTTCAGCAGACTGATAAATTGAAACAGATTTGGCTTCTTCCCGAATATTTTATTTATTCGAGAGTGCCATCCCTCCAATTTGTTGGTTGTGCGATGTCTTTTGTTGTAACAAACTTACGGTCTCAATAATTTTTGGGTTCAGTCACTAATTGCAGAAATAATTATTAATTTTTTCGATTTCATCATTTACATCTTCATAACAGCTGGTCACAGCTAAATAACCTTCAGGCATGTGCAGTACTAGCAAATGTACTAAAGCTATTAAACGACGTATGTATATACGATTTTCTCTTTGATGTCAGTTAAATGAAGTGACTTAGCTTTTCTCCAAATTGCATTTGAAAAATGATAGAAGCAGCCACTTATCTCCGCTGGAGGAAACGCAGATTTAATTGCACTCATAGCTGCTACCTCATAATCTGTCTGAAACTCTGTTGGTTGCATATCCGGAAAACGTTTCTGCAATAATCTCAATAACCGCTCATACGTGATTTGCTCTTTATGGGTAATCAAAAAATAAAGGAACTTCGAGTATCAACGTCTTATCATCGGTACTGCCAACGTCTCCGTGTATTGTATAGAGTTGGTAGAAGGGACAGGACACGACAAAAAAGGTCCATCTGCAAAGTAGTGCTTAACGTTTGGCACACTTTCGAACACCAAAGAATTTGCAAACAAACAAACTTTCACATTACAAAACATCGTTTAAAAAATCCTCCGCGTCATTGCCGACTGGGAATGTTCTCAGAATGCTGGCTGTGTTGCCACGTTGGATGGCGATACTTATTCTGTGGGCCAGAAAATAGCCAGCCTTCTGGTCCTGAGAAGCATCGATTAAGCGTTTAGCAATATCTCTATAAAGGCGGCGAGCACTCGGACCCCATGACCCCAGTGTCTCAACCCCAAACGACTCAAATATGTAATCACTATATTTACGCCGTTTGAGGCCTTCAACCGATGCAGCAGCAGCGCCGGCACATCCGGATGTGCTTGGAAGGTGTGAAGGTGCTAAGGTGTCAACGCGTGTAGCGTCCCACACCAAAGGCCTTCCCATCTTCCACGGTAACAACCAAAGGCTTCTTGGTTAGTTGGTTGAGCGTTCAATTCAATTCAATTTATTTATTGCCTTCATGTCTTTACATAATATTATTATTTATTCCTCCTTGAAAGGAAATAGCCGCTGGATAGTATTGGGTCTTGGGCCTGGATAGTCCGGCCCGAGACTATCGTTTTTGCAATTCATTATAAAATTATTATCAAAGGTGTTCTACCACACATTGATAATGCCGAAATGCAAAATTACTTACACGTTTTTCTTTGGTAGTAATTCTCTGCATACTTTTGCTCACTTTTCAATTCACGTCCCACACCAAAGGCCTTCTCATATTCCACGGTAGCAACGATATACCATCCGGTCTCTTTCCATCGCTTCGTGCTAAACCATTTGGTTCACGTACGGCCGGAAGACCTGCGGTGGAAAGAGTCCTACGAATTATGTCGTTTAGAATAGCGTGCCGAGGTATACGACCTGCGCTTCTGCTACAAGAAAGGCCATGGTGTCCCAGATTATTGACGGGCTACTCTACAGGTGCAATGATGCGGAGGTACACAAGGTGTACCCAGCCGAAGGCAAGTGGCAATGCGGAAGGTTGTGTCGTCCAACATTGTACCGATGTTGGGCGATGGGAGCGCTTGGATCCATAACCCTGACTCCCATTCTCCAACAGCTAGTAGGCATAATCCTTGTTTAATTTTAAAAACCACATTCCTCTTTAAGTCTACAGTTAGATAAAAGTTGAAATAGTGCTAATAAAAGTACTCATAAAAAAAAAGTTATACTTATGCGAAGACTTGTATTAATGTTTGAAAAGTTGGATTCCTGAGAAAGTTGGAATCTTGCGAACAGAGGAGAAAGTGGCGAAATACTTTCAGCGCTGGATGATAAAAACCTTTGTAACAGTTTAAATGCTATAGCTACCCGCAAAAATAAAAATACTATATAATTGCTGAGCGTGTATATATGAAACTTATCTATTTTAAAACTCGATAGCAGTAATCTATGAAACTTTTAGGTCAGGAAGAAGTGGAATCCGAAAAAAAAAAAACAGTTGATTACCTGTTACCACAAAATAACTGGGCCCCTATATCTACAGTTCGTAGTACTATTGCCTATTCTGTGATACAGTGCAGAATACTTCAGGCCTTTTCCGCCGGGCGCCACTGGAAATACGTTCTGCTTGTAACCAGAGACGCCCGGCAACGGACGTTAGAGCGGCCGCGGCCCTAGGCCGCGGAATTAAAAAAAAAAAAAAAAAAAAAAGGCCTTTTTCGTTAAATGAGTTAATGGCCAACGTCTCCAAGGCTGTGAGACAGACGAGACTCTGGCAAATATATAAAGTGCTCAGAAATGGCAATAGGCTCACCCCCAACAAGGTGACAGTTGAAATGTAGGTATAATAAACATCTATGTTACCCTTTTGGGCATAAATAGCTGATTTCGCGCTTGACTTGGAGACTTTTAAAAAGAAAATTAGGTAGACCGTACGAAGTCATTTTAACATTCGGAAACCTGGAATTATCTTTTAATTATTGTACCTAATAGAAAAAAACCTCTTTTGTTTTAATTGAGACTCATTATAACGCTTGGCTAATACTTTTTCAAAAGATCAGAAGTCTGAGTAATTTGATTCCCTGAAAAAAATGTGCTGCGAGTTAGTACAACGTGTTTTAACTGGAACCCTTTGTGCCTTGGGAAATACAGAGTCCGTTTTTTGTGGCTACACAAAGTTATGAATTCACAACCCCAATTGGTCTTTTTTTTCATTTCTATAACACAGGCCTCTGGTACTTACCGTCATGCAACATACAGTAATTTGACTAACGGTACTACGGGATTAGACTTTGAGAAGGGTTTTTAATACATTATTACGTAAACAGTATAAAGTGTGTACATATGTCTATGTATATTTGTATAACACAAGGGTCTATCGCCAGCGTTTAAAATGGAATAATAAATTATCGTGTCTGTTGCGTACTCGTATTTATACTGTTTTAGCCTACACCAGTTTAGACGTTGACCGTTATAACTCTGTTGTTTTGAGACCTGGACATTATGACAATTGTTATTGAATATCGTGCCTGGTAAATAATAACACCCAATTAACCCTACACCAGTTTACCGTCGACCGTTTTAAATAACAATTTGTTGTTTTAACACCTTAACATTAAGACAATTAAGGTTGCGCGCATCATCCTTCACATGCGACGTATACCACGCATTATGTTATGACATCTGAACAGGATCTGGCGTATACAATTTGTATGAAAACAAACACACGGTCATTCACCACGCGTACGACGCTGTCACACACGTTATAGGGTCTTAGCGCGTAAAACATGTCAGCAGTGTCTGATGTCAATAACCAGTGTGTCGCTGTCTTCCATGTCGCATGGCATAAGTCGTATGTGATGGACCAGTGTGTTTTTAGCTTTATTATTGGAGATTTTCACAAATTGTGTATTATTGCTTGTCACTATGACACATTGGATATTCTGACAGATAGCCCAACCCACTCCTACCCAATATAAACTATGTACTTACATCTAAAATTACTGTTTATATCTACTAATACTAGCGGACCGTAATACTAGCGCCGCAGACTTATCTACGCCCAGGACCATCGACCTCCATGATCGGGGCCTGAGGACGGCGGGATAGCCACCCGCCATCCTTACAGAAGCAGGCTAGAAGGGTTGCGTGCTGCGGGGCCTTTACCTCACAGCACGCAACCAGATTCACTCACCGACGCGGGATAAAACCCAACCCGACCAAACCACCGAAGAGGCCACAACGGTGGCCAAAGTCTGCCGGGTGCCACTAGAAATGCCTTCAGTGTCACCAGAGACGCTCGCAGCAATGGACATGGGAGCGGCCGCGGTCTCGCGGAATTAAAAAAAAGAAGCACTCTCGAAATCTCATTCGAATCTCGATCCGTTTAGTTTATTTAAATGTGTCAACAGGTGCACCGAGTACAGATGAAAATGATTGTCCATTATAAAAGACACAAACCTCAAATGTACCAGGAATACATAACAACATAAGAGCCTTCAAGATTTTAAATTCTTTTAAATTCAGTGAAAACCGATTGAATGTTTGAACTCATTATTCTGAAAAAGTACCAGGCGATCATAAAAATAAAACAATTTAAAATTAAAATATTTTTTATTTAAATAATGTCAGCGGTAAAAGTAGGTAGTATAAAATTACATGGAACAAATGGGACAAACATCGTATATTGTAAGGTTGCAAAAGTTCCAAGTGGAACTGGCTTCATGAGTTCCATGAAGCTGAACGAACTGGGAATAATCCGTTTTTTTTTCAGTCGTAGATGTTAACATCACATCACTATTAGTCGGTGGTACCGTTTAACTTTAAAAGACCCACGGTACCACCAGGGGTATGGCCAGGGGTACCTTGGGTCTGAAGCGCATATTTTTACGTGAAGGTCTTGTTGGGATGTCTGAGCTTGACCATAAACAAAAAAACTTGTTGTAAAGATTATTTTGTAATACAATTGCTTTGTTAAGAGCTCAATTAGTCGGAAATTTGTAGAAACTTATTTGCAGGAAGTTACTCCATAACAATAAATATTTCTTAACAATACCGTGTCTTGCAGGTGATTAGGTATTCATACGAGCGTGTAGCCACGGAAAAGTTTCTATTAAGTAGGTAATACCGCTGAAGCGTAAGGAAAATACGGTATGTTTGATAACTAAATAAAATCATAATCGTTTAGAAAAGTTTGGCAATTTTATGGTGGTGAGGAAAACACATAATAGACTGTTCGAGGCGAAAGCACAACTGTTTAGATATTTGGTTGTTTAAGTACTTATTACCCGGTAACCTTCTGACCAAATCAGCAACCAAATCAGCAACATACTAAGGTATGTGGTGTGGATTGAATAAATTCCGCTTCCTTTTATATGTTTATGCCTGAGGCTACCACGTGAAGCAAATTCCAAGGGGAGGAACGGTCTAACATTCCCCTGATAGTAAGTAAGTAAAAATAGCATTTGCGAATCTGGCAGTACATGTAAATATAGAAGCAATGACATTTTTTATTTTAAGTACTTACTGACGTTTGTAAGAGCCATTTAGTGACCTATACAAATAAATAAATCATTTCATTTCATTTCATTTCATAGTTATGGTTAGAGTAGGAAAGTGTATTGTCTCAATGTAGCACTAAAGCTACGGGGTATTGTACATGAGTAGCTACAAAGAGAAATAATAGATACTTTTGTATCCACGTTAAGGATTATCAGTACAATGTATGGAGGATACCTACTTAGGTACTTAATACTATAAGGTGTTTTTATCATTTGGAAATGTAATAAATAATAATAAATATTAATAAATTAATTAATTTTACACAACTCCATATAGTCTCAAACTAAGCAGTGCTTGTGATATGAGTACTAGATAAACTGATATAAATACTTAGATAGATTTTTTTTGTAAATACATACATATTATAAATAGGAAGCATCCTTCGGTACAAACGTACGTGTCATCACACAAAGTTTGTCCCGACTGGGAATCGAACCTGAGACTCCGGCGTCACCGAAGCAGTCGAGCGAAATGTCTGTACTGTGTGTAGGTACACTATGACATCCGAATCTACACATGGATTTTATTATCTGTTTTCAACTTCAACGATTTTCAGCTTAGCGCAACCTACTTAGGCACGCTGTTTCATTAAAACCAGAAGCCTGGAAAAAGTTATCATCATATAAAATTATTGAATGTATGTACAATCATCCAAAACAGACGGGAGTGAAACCAGATAGATTACGATAACATAGTAAAACAAAGTCGCTTCTTGAGAAGATAAAGGTATGTACTCCACGTTCATTCTTTATTCAAGAGCAAAATAAAACTTTTATAAACGTTGCCTTTTTTGCCATTTCGCATTAGAGTGAATAAATCAAGCGACGACGAATGGGGTTAGGGGTGGAATTTAAATGTGAACTGTTTTATGTCCACCGTGAACGTATTACAAATATGTGTTTGGGTATAATTGAATTGTAGCATAAAATTAAATCTGCGTATAAATGTTTAACTTTTGTACATACCTATTATCACCAATTATATAAAATTAATTAAATTTTGTTGTGTTCGTTGTAATAAGGAAAAGGATTTTCGAAAAAAGAGAGGTGTAAGAAACATAAAAAAAATTAATGCGGTACGAGTTCGCCGGGCCAGCTAGTACTTAAATAAAAATCAATATTGCTCGAGAAAGTCCCAGCCAAATCTGCAATTTTTTTTCCCTAAGTATGTTTCTTAAATTCTACGAAAGATTTTTATAAAAAAAAAAGAACAACGCAGGTGCACCCGCGGGCGTCCGCTAGTTAAACATTATAACAATGTCAAGTATTTCTTGAAAAGTATATTGTGTGTTAGGCCCGCTATTTTATTCTTAATTTGGGCTAGATCAGTGTGAGAATATCCAAAAAATAAAATATCCAAAAACGTAAAAAATTGATGCGAAATTATTAGTTGAGTTGATTATTATTAAGTTGAATTTTTCATATATTCTTGTTTTCATATAATCATGTTTCATATAATCATGGGATATCTCATCTCGATTTTGGAACGAAATATCCCTATTTAACATTCTACAGGCGCTTGTCTGATACGATGAGTAGTATAACAATGAATTTTCTGTTTGCGTGGCCAGATTACACAATAAGTAGGTAATGATTAGGCTGTTATAATTTGATGTCGATAGTCGCTTTATGAACTTAATAGTAGCAGTAGTAAGCAGTAAGACACATTTTTGAAAACAAAATTAGTAGGTAGGTAGGTAGATACTAATATTTACATAGAAGTTATAAGTCACAGAAACGAATAACATCAGCAAAACTTGAACCTGCGACATTTCCCTAAGAGTACTGTACCTACCATGCTTTTTTGCTCTGTTTGCTTTAAAAAGCCATAAAAAGTAATTTAGTAGGGGCATTTTTTAGTCAACAATTTTACCATAAGAAGCGATGTAGGTAGTTAGGTACCTTATTGCTTATACTTACCTTTCAAATTCTAAAAAACACACAAACAAAATATCCTGTGATGTTTTGTGGTAATATTATTGTCGGTACTACTTACACATTAGTAGCGTAAGCGTAAGCGTTTTTTCTATGATATCGTGAAACACTACCTACATTACCCGACTGCTACTAACATTGCCCGATTTTTTCGAAAACTGTAAGAAACTATGGTCATATTTTATTTTCGTAGTGAAGTTAGTGAAGTTAGGTTAGCACGCGTTATTCAGTGGCAGGTTGGGTGACCGAACGTCTTAATCCTTACTTGTGACCATTAAAAGCGATTTTATTATTCCAATGAATAATCCTGTAGAGACCCCCGGTCCCGACAATGCCCTTTCCCGGGCGGTGTCGGCCGACGACCTTATGCACGAACAAATGACTCCGATGCCTATCGATTTGGGGGCTCGCACCGCGCTGCCTAGTCGCAGCGCGATGTCGACGCCCCAAGGAACTGATGCTGCTGGGACTGACGATGGGTCAGCTCCCAGCAGTGTGAAGAAGAAGGGCCGCTCTTCTGCGACGAAGAAGAGGACCCTCGAGGTGAAGGGGGGGCCGCCGCGCGACCGTAGCACCAGCTGCTCCGGGTGGGGGTCCCTCCTCTCCACCGATTCGGAGGAGGAGGTGCCGGTCAAGACGGTATGTACGCGTCTCGACGCGTACAGAAGGCGGCCGCCAACTCCTCCTCCGTCCTCGGTCCAACTGTCCCAGCGAAGTCGCCGGGAAATCGGTGGGCCGCCCGCGCGGGAGCTGATGAGCGTTTTTGCCCGCATGAACGCGGCCATGCGGGGCAACAGAAACGTGGCGGGGAGGAAGAAGATTGTGGCTTCACTGGTGGATGAAGCCCAATCTTCCCTCAACAAGCTCCTCGCGCGGAGCGTCACTAAGGAGGAGGCGAGGCTCCGGAAGCAGGTGACGAGCCTGGAGGCGGAGCTCGCTGCTTCCAGGAAGCAGATGGATGACCTGTGGCGGGAGGTCGCTGACTTGACCAAGGTGGTCAAGGCGCCTCCCGGTCCCATGCTGCCGCCTCCTCCTCCGACGGCTGGACCAGCGCCGAAGACGGCGCCACCCACCACGGCGCCCACCAAGGCGCCCACGACGGCGCCAACCACGGCGTCCAAAAAGGCGCCCACCACGGCGCCCACCATGGCGCCCACCACGGTGCCCAACACGGCGCCCGGATCGCCGCCACAGCCTGTGCCGACTATGGTACAGGTCCTGACGGCGATCGAGAGGCGCCTCGCGGTCCTGGAGGACCGGGCGTACCGCCCTCCGCTAGCACGTCCCGCGTTCTCATACGCGGCGGCTGTTAGCGGTTCTCCCGCTCCAGGACCAAGCGGCACACCCGCTGTCCGCCGCCCCGCTCCACCCCAGTCTGCTCCAGCGTACCGGTTGCCGGCCGAGACCGCGGCCCAGGCGCGGAAGGCGAAGGGGCGCGGCAAGAAGAGCGGCACCCCTGCCGCCTCCTCTTCCTCTAACGCTCCCGCTGCTCCTTTACATCCCTCCGGACGGGAGGGATGGGAGGTAGTGGGGGCCAAGAAGAGGAAGACGAAGGCCGCCAAGAAAGCGGCCAAGAAAGTGGCCAAAGCCGCCGCGGCGAAGGCGCCGAAGAGGCCCCGCGCTCCTCGCTCCACAGCCGTCGTCCTTACGGTGACGACGGAGGGTGTGGAGAGGGGTGTGGGGTACGCTGATGTCCTGAGGACCGTGAAGTCCTCAGTCAACCTCTCAGCCCTCGATATCCAGGGGGGTCTCCGGTGCAAGACGACACGCACCGGGGCTCGCCTCCTCGAGGTCTCCGGCGCCTCCAGCGGCCCTAAAGCTGACGCCCTAGCAGCGCAGCTTAGGGACGCGCTGGACGCAGAAGCCGTCCGCGTCACCAGGCCCACCAAATGCGCTGCATTGCGCATCACGGGTCTGGATGACGCGGCCACGACGGAGGAAGTAATCTCCGCCGTCGTGGAGGCGGGCGGCTGCCCCCGTGACCAGGTGAAGGCCGGAGACATCTCCTTCGGCTCCACTGGTCATGGGATGACAGTCGTCCAGTGCCCCGTCGCGGCGGCACTGAAAGTGACGGACGGACGAAGCCTCCTCGTAGGGGGCTTCCTAAAGGCGCAGGTGCACCTCCTTCGTGCCCGGGAAACCAGATGTTTCCGGTGCATGGTGGTGGGGCACGTCGGAGTGCAGTGCACAGCGGAAGTCACCGTGGGCGATCGGTGCTTCCGCTGCAGCCGGCCCGGTCACAAGGCAAGTGCCTGTGATGCCCCGCCTCGCTGCTTTAGATGCGAGGCGGAGGGCAAAACTGCGGACCACCGGGTCGGCAGCACAACCTGCGCCGCCTCGAGGCCAAAGCCTCGTCCGTCCGCTGAGAGCGGTGGGGGTGCCGCTACTGCACGGCCAGATGTTTCTCGGCGGGATGCTGATATGGACGTCCATTAATGTCTGACGCCCATATCCGCATCCTGCAAGTGAATTTGAACCGCTGCCGCGCTGCTCAGGATCTTCTGTACCAGAGCATCCGGCAGTGGTCCATAAACTTGGCCGTGGTCGCCGAGCCGTACTACGTCCACCCGGGAAGCCCGGTGGACGAGGACGGCTCGGCCTGTTTTATCTTCGGGGGGTCCGCCGCAGACAACTCGCGCCTTGCTATCATTGCAAGGGGCCGCGGGTGTGTTGCGGCGGAATATGATGGGTTGGCAGTCGTGGCCACCTACATCTCGCCGACACTGGACGAGACTCAGTTTGAGCTATGGCTCACTGAGCTCGACGTCGTCTTCGCTGCGTGCCGTCCTCGCCCTGTCCTGCTCCTGGGAGACTTCAACGCCTGGAGTGAGGCGTGGGGCTCCCGGGAAACCAGGGACAAGGGGAGGCTTCTTGAGGACTGGACCAGAACACGTGGTCTGGAGGTCCTCAACCGGGGGAATGTCGCCACCTTCTGGCGGCGGGGGACCAGCTCGGTCGTGGACGTATCGTTCGCGACCTCTGCCCTCGCCGCCCGTATTACTGGCTGGCACGTGGAGGAGGGTGAGGAGACGCACTCAGACCATCGGTACATCCGATTCGATGTCGTCCCCTCACCTGACCTCCCACAGCCGGTAGAAAATCCCCCGGATCCGCGTTGGGCACTTCACCATCTGGATCGGGAGGCTCTCCTGGAGGCTTCCATCGTGCAGGCCTGGATTCCGGCACCGGACCGGCCTGCCGATGTGGATGCCGAGGCGGAGTGGTTCAGGAGAGCCATGTCGCAAATCTGTGATGCGGCGATGCCTAGGGTTACACCCAGACCGGCCAGGAAGCAGGTGTACTGGTGGTCGCCGGAGATTGCACAGCTGCGCGCAGCATGCATCTCCGCCCGCCGCCAGTACACCAGGTTTCGCCGGAGGCATCGCCGCCCAGACGACGCGGCAACCCGAGAGGCGGAGCTTTATCAGGCTTACAGGGAGGCTAAAGGTAATCTCCAGGAGACAATAAAGCGGGCTAAGACGGCGGCCCGCGAGGAGCTCCTGGAGACCCTGCAGCAGAACCCATGGGGGCGCCCGTACCTACAGGTCAGGGAGAAACTCCGACCTAGGGCGCCCCCACTGACCCAGAGTCTCCAGCCGCAACAGCTGGAGCGGGTCATGGGCTCCCTGTTTCCGACGAGCGCGGAGGAGCACGTCCCTCCGCGCATGGCTCCGTCTCTGCCCGACGCGGATAGCACCGGCGAAGACGACGTACCCGAAGTCAGGGTGGGGGAGCTAGGGGCGGCAGTACTCCGGCTTAAACGCCGGAAAATCACTGCCCCCGGACCCGACGGCATTCCTGGCCGTGCATGGGTCCTGGCCCTCGAAGAACTCGGGCCTCGACTGATGGGGCTCTTTAGCGCATGCCTCGAAAGGGGCCAGTTTCCCAAGGTGTGGAGGACGGGGAAGCTGGTCCTGATCCGTAAGGCGGGGCGGCCGGTGGACTCACCGTCCGGATACCGGCCGATCGTGTTGCTCGACGAGGTGTGTAAGCTCTTTGAGCGAATTATCGCGGAACGCCTCGTCGAGCATCTCTCGACGGTGGGGCCAGACCTGGCGGACAACCAGTACGGTTTCCGTCGGGGACGCTCCACCGTGAGCGCGATCATGCGCGTCAAGAGCCTGACGGAGGAAGCAGTCTCGCAGGGCAAGGTGGTGGTGGCGGTGTCTCTTGACATCGCCAACGCGTTCAACACCTTGCCATGGAGCTGCGTTAGGGAGGCGCTCGTGTATCACGAAACGCCTCTCTACCTCCGTCGTATTGTCGGGGCCTATCTCTCGGAGAGGGCCATAGCTTTCCCCAGCTGGCTCGGGCCAGCTCGGCGGGATGTGTCGTGCGGTGTTCCACAGGGGTCGGTCCTGGGGCCGCTTCTGTGGAACATCGGCTACGACTGGGTGCTGCGGGGTGCGTTGCCTGAGGGTGTCGGCGTAACGTGCTACGCCGACGATACCCTCGTCACGGCGCGGGGTGCAACGTACCAGGAGGCAGCACTCAAGGTCACGACGGGTGTTGCTCAAGTCGTGGGTCGGATACGGCGGCTGGGACTGGAGGTGGCCTTGCACAAGTCCGAGGTTCTGTGTTTTCACAGACCTCGGAACGGTCCACCTGAAGGTTCCAGCATAAATGTGGGAGGCGTTAGCATCGGCATCAAGCCCTCGATGAAGTATCTAGGGATCGTACTTGATAGCCGATGGAACTTCGGACCACATTTCCGAAGTTTGGTCCCCAAGGTGACACACGCATCGGTCGCGCTTTCGCGACTGATGCCCAACCTAAAGGGACCCAACGCTTCCTGCAGGAGACTGTACCTGGGGATCGTGCGGAGTATGGCCCTATACGGGGCTCCCGTATGGGCAGCGCGGTTGACGGCCAATAACTCAACGCTCCTTAACAGACCGTTGAGGACCTTGGCCGTCAAAACAATAAGGGGCTACCGCACGATCTCCGGAGAGGCTGCATGTCTCCTAGCCGGGACCCCTCCATGGGACCTGGAAGCGAGAGCCCTTGCGTCATTGTTCCAATGGCGCAAGGAGGCGCTGGAGCGGGACCACAGGCCTGCGTCTCGAGAAATCGATGACCGGCGGTCCCAACTCCGACAGGATCTCATGGAGTCATGGCGGGTGCGACTTGAGCAACCCAAGTGGGGTGCCACCATCATCGCGGCGGTGAGACCGATCATGGACGATTGGCTGCAGAGGCAGCATGGTGACCTCACGTATCGTGCGGCGCAGATCGTTACCGGGCATGGATGCTTCGGTAGCTATCTGTTTCGCATCCATCGTGAGGTCACACCCCGGTGTCAACACTGCGAGGTTTCCGACGACGACACCGCACTCCACACGTTGGTGGAGTGCTCAGCGTGGGCGAGTCAGCGCCGGGACCTCGTAGTGGGTCTGGGCGTGGATACCCTCTCGCTGGAGACCATGCTTCAAGCCATGGTCTCCAGCGGGAGTAGGTGGAACGCGGCCGTGTCCTTCTGCGAGCAAGTCGTGCTCGCGAAGGAGGCGGCCGAGAGGGAGAGGGAGCGTGCCCTCCCCGCCGAGTTCCGTAGTCAGCGGCGAGGCCGCCGCAGACTCATCTACGCCCAAGACCATCGACCTCCATGATCGGGGCCTGAGGACGGCGGGATCGCCACCCGTCGTCCTTACAGAAGCAGGCTAGAAGGGTTGCGTGCTGCGGGGCCTTTGCCCCATAGCATGCAACCAGATTCACTCACTGACGCGGGATAAAACCCTACCCCCTACGACGCGGGATTCTCATCCCGACCCAACCCCCGCAGAGACCACAGAGGTGGTCAAAGTCCGCCGGGCGCCACTGGAAATACGTTCTGCCTGTAACCAGAGTCGCCCGGCAACGGACGTTGGAGCGGCCGCGGCCTTGGTCGCGGAACTAAAAAAAAAAAAAAAAAAAAAAAAAAAAAAAAAAAAGCACGCGTTATTCGGTGTTGTCACAAGTACATTTTATATTATGGCAATATAATCAGTGATACTATGCTGATAGTGGATTTAGTTAATTTCCTTAGAGCACAGGTTATAGGCAAAGTTTCGCCTGGTGGCAAAGTTGCAGTGTTTCACGGTACTACGGTACACACATACCCATAAGAGGTCATACGTATGAACTCATTTTTAAAACATACACCTATTGAGCGGGTACGGATTGACTCATCCGAAAGTGACTACCACTACACCAGGACCTGGGATGTGAAGCACCTGCCGACCCACTACTCCATCGCACCTAGGCGCAAAAGCTGCAGACACGCAGCGGGGTCGCACCGAGGCGCTACCTGGCTGCGTGTCTGCTGCTTTTGCACTATTTTCCGGTGTTGTTCCGACCTCGTGACGTACACGTCACCTACTCCACGACAGGGAACTACCAATTAATCTAAATAAACTGTATTAAACCAACAAAAAGTCAGTCAAAGTCAGTTTAGACAGAATTTGTATTAATATTCTTAAAGTCTTCTCAAGACAGCACATTATTTATGCTAACAAGGGTAGCTATTTTCTACTGAAGCAATATAAAAGACAAATAGCGAGTTTATTAGTCGACTAATTTTACACTTCAGCTAAGAACTTGGCTGACAATGGTGCTTTTATTGACAAAAGAGCATCCTTGGAATATGTTTCAAGTTCATACCTTAATTAAATTCCTCTAGGAATTTAATTAATTTATTATACCGGTTCTAGGAATGATTTATTATAGGAATATAGATAAAGGATAATCCGAGACGCCCAGGACTTTAATTGGCTGTACCATAGCGGCTGGCACGTAAGATTTTGTTGCCTTTCATCAACATTTCATCGAAATGCAACGGGTTTCAAATTGTTTTTCGAAATTATGATATAGTTGCTACTTTTTATTAAATTCATTCGGCCATTTGGACATAACTCATTATAAATGTGCCCCCTATTCCGTGGGACTTAAAATACTGGCAAATTGTGGGTGTGTGATGCACCTCTGCCTACCCCTTCGGAGATATAGGCGTGATATGGGTGTGTTTGTGTGTGTCTAGGAACATTGTAATATGAGTGATTTTAACTTACATTCAGACCGTCTTGTGCCCTGTCTGTATCTTTATCTAGCCAGTTACTTAGACCTGAGGCAACTCAGACTAAGACTTCAGTTATTATAAGAATAGCACTATACCTACATGTTATTGAACGAGTTATTGAGATAGCCAGTAATGAGTTTGAACAGTTCATTTTAATCAATACATATAATAAAATTGTAAGTAGTTGATGTCTTTACATCGAAGATATAATAGAGAAACGGTTTTTTGTCTGTTTGTCTGTGTGTCTGTTTGTCTGAATGTTTGAACACGCTAATCTCAGAAACGGCTTAACCGATTTGAATGCGGTTTTTAGTAATGCGTTGTGGTTTATTCAACTTAACATTTAAAGTTTGTTTTATTTCAATCGGTTCATAAATAAAAAAGTTATGTCGATCTAAAGTACCACGTAGGCGGAGCTGCCGCGGGCAACAGCTATACATAATAAATCAGTAACTGGTGATCAAGAAAACTATAACACGCAGGCGGAGCTGCAGGCAACAGCTAGTACGCATAATATAGGTACACTAATATACACCACATTTATCTAATTTTATCTCATCTGCCATTGCATGCTGCCATTTTCCAGCATCGTCGGCATGAGTAGCTTCATAATATGTCGTCGGTTCACCAGAATCGACCGATGACACATTGTACGTTAGGTAATCCGGTCGTCTCCTATTTCTAGAAAATTGACAATCTTCTGTTTCTTCAAATAATAATACGGAGTCTGACTGTACCACAGGCTCAGACTACCGCTGCTTCAACCCTGTAAAGCTATTTTCAAAAAAGGTTGCATCTCGGGACATAGATACTTTTCGTGGGTTAAAAATATAAGTATTAGGGTTTTCCGAATAACCGACAAAAATTGCTTCCTTTGCCTTTAAATCTAATTTCTTCCTATGACATGAAGGTATGTGAACTAGTGCTCTACATCCGAAAACTTTCAGATGACCAAGATCACTCCTACGGCCACATCACCTGTCATAAGGAATTTGCCCACCTAAGGCTCTGTGAGGCGACCTATTTTTTAGATATACGGCTACCCGGAATGCGTCTTCCCAGTATGCTTTCGGCAGTGAGCTTTCAGCCAATAACGATCTCGCCTTTTCTGTTATTGATCTGTGAGTTCGTTCAGCTACTCCGACTTGTTGAGGGCTGTACGGTGTCGTCATTTGATGCTCGATACCTTTTGAGTCAAGGTAATTGATAAAGTCCTTGTTGACGAACTCCTTGCCTCCGTCAGTCCTAACCGCTTTAATCTTTTTATCTAATTGATTTTCTACAAAGGTTTGAAAAAGACAAAACTTGGCATTAACCTCCGTCTTGGAAGAAATAAAGTAAGCAAATACCTTTCTTGTATAATCGTCTACGAAAGTTGACATATACTTATTCCCCTGAAAGGAGGTTGTAGACATAGGCCCACATAAATCAATATGAATCAATTCCAATGGCGAGGTAGCCCTATTAAATGCTACCTTCTTAAAAGGTTTTCTTGCTTGTTTGCCTTCTACGCAAGCGATGCAATTCGTTTTATCTACTACTTTAAACTCTACGCCTACCTGGTGATTCTTCAGTTGGCTCATGCCTAACCTCTTCTGTCAAAGTTGGTAAATATGTACATCCTGCGTCAAATACTTGTTCGCCACGATATCTGGAACATTTACGGTCAAGTACATATAGTCCACCACAGGGCGAGGCATGAAGAACGGAATCACCTGTAAAACTAAAAGTATTATTTTTATTAAAATTACATCCACTTTTATCAATAACACATTTAAAACCCTTATCAACAGCTTTCTGTACAGATAACAGATTTGCTTTTAAATCAGGAATAAAAGCAACATATAATATAATAAAAATAAATACACCAGGGAAAGTTGTCTACAGGATCAGTGGATCCTGTAGACAACTTTCCCTGGTGTATTTATTGAGACATTACCAATTCCGCAGCACTGTATTTGTTCTCCGTTTGCAACTGTGACGCTACCATTACTCTTTAAAGAAATATCTTGAAACCAATCATGTCTAGAAGTCATATTTTTGGAGCATCCCGAGTCTACGTACCAAAGATCCTTATTAGAGTGGCCAGAAGTATTGAGAGCAGTAAATGTGGAGTCGTTTCGTTTTACAGCATTTAATTTCTCCTTCTTGCATCTCAGTGGACAGTCCGGCCTTTTATGTCCAGGTACTTTACAGTCGTAATACACTATTTCTTTCTTCTTAGATTTAAATTTCAGTCTGGCATTGAAAACGGAATCCATTGGTGCACCTGCATTTTTGGACATCTCATTCAGCAGTTTCGATTTCACTAAATCTGTAGTTACGTCGACATTACAGTTCTCTAGCGCCATAATAAGATGCTCATATTTTGGGGTGAGACCTCCCAAAAGTATAGCGGCAATCGACGTATCTTCTATTACCTTGTCAATATCCGCCAAGTCCTGTGCGGTTGACATAACCGCATTAATGTACAGTTCGATATTATAGAAGTCTATCAGACTTAACCTGTACAGCTTACGCTCTAAATCTAGTCTTCGTCCCATTCTTTCTTATTTAATTTACTTCAAAATTTCTAGAATCCGCCAAGTAGTTACTGAGATACAGCGTTACATTTAATCGCATTGGAGTCGCTGTATGGGAGCTCCGTTCGCCTTCGGCTCACTCCGCTCAATTAATCCCTTTTAAATAAAAGTGGATAAGTACAATACCCAGCGAAGCTGTGCGGTTTGTAGCTGATTTGATTAATGTCTTAGGATCTCATTGCGTTTTAATTCTCACAATCCCAGTGGACGAGGCAAAACTATGACTTACTTTAACGAGATAGAAAATCCTCGGGCTGCATTTATATTTTCTTATATAAAATGTCGTACACCGATTAGAAATCTACAAATTCTAAAAGGGATCCTACCAAGGCTCTTAAAGCCTTCAGCCTCCTAAAACCAACATCACGTGCTCTGCCAATCAGCGGAGGAGGACCAGAGTAGGCATAGGTAGGTACTACCTACAACGTGGGACCACAGGGATTTCTTGTCTAAAACAGTACACAGAATGCGATCCTCGATTTTTGCACACTCAACTCCATCCAGCCCCTTGTCTGATACTTATTTATTGGGGGCGAAAATAAACCTATGACAATAGAAACTAGTGTTTGTCTTGTCAGGGGTTGAATTTCGCAGTTATTAATAATATCTCAAGAGAATATGACGAAGGTTGTAATTTCATTGAAATTGGTTTGTTTCCTCCAAAGAGCATTATTAATGTGCTTTCTGAAAAAATAAACTAACCGTAGGTGGCCATTGAGGTAGAATGTACATAATAACTCAATGTAGGAGGCAGCCAAATTAGTTTGTGAATATTTGATAGTTCAACAGTTACAGTACCTAAGCTAATAAAATTGGGTAAAGTAGAATTCATAACTCAATCTTTCTTTTTTCATTTTATCAAGAACCCATCTTTAAATGAAGAACTGGTTTTCATTAGGTAGTTTATACTTAGATTGGGTAGGGAAACGTGAAATAGGCAATTAGAGCAGTAATCTCTATAACTGCTATAATAATAATGTATCATGTGGAAATCAGAATCGAGTAAACTATTCCACGCAGGCGGAACGCATTCAACTGCTAGTTCTAAATATATTTTTTCACATCGTACGTATCGTGTCTGTTATGTTAAAGTGACCAACAATGGTCTAATAAACCTCTGCCTACACTATGTAGGCAGAGGTATATAAGAGCGTTTCTGCACAGAGCTTTAGTAATATTTGTATGGGTGCCTTTTTATATCTATCATCTGATTAATTATGCTCAGATTGTATATCATTACCGTCTGTACCTACTAGGGCTTCTCAGCTTCAGCTCAAATTCAGAGGAAAAAAAAATTAAGGGCCCAGATTGTGAAAATCACCGAAAAGAGTGTTACGATTTTCATATTTAACCTATTTAGGTACATATGATTAATAACAACGATAAATTGTACATATTAAAATGAAAGACCAAAAATTATGTTAATGCTAATTTTAACTCTTAAAACCCTGTAGTTGTAAATATAACCATGTACTTTTTTTTGTACCTTTACAAACAAAGACTTCCCCTTTTAAAGCCCTAAAATCTAGATATGTTTTACGTAAATTCTCCATAGAAAAATGTATGAAAAATCATTCGCATCCCGATAGTACGATTCTCGCCACTAATCGCCAGTGCGCCATAGAATTTCAACGCGACTCCACGCGTGACGGATGCTCCAGCAAAATTACGTGTTGTGAATTTGTGTTATTTGTGAAAAACTGTAAGTACAATATTTTTATAACTAATTTACTTTCAGTAAGTAGAAAGTACCGATATAATGAAAGTCTGAAAGAAAACCATGATGGAACTAGATATAAATCGTAAGAAATACAAAATTATTTACTTTGTTGAGTAGGTCATTTTATGAACCTTGTAAAGTAGGTATCAACTCAGGCTTGAAACAATCAAAGCCCTGCCCACTTTATTTTCTCGAGATATTAACTGGGGGGTATGACTGGGTATGACTTTCAATCATCTTCTAGTTCTCTGCACGACATACATAGATTTTTCAACATGATAAAGGCAATAGGTATCATAAACGTATTGGTAATCGAGGGTCTCTTTTCGCAGGATAATTTGCTGAGTGCCATGCCAGCGAAAAGAAAATTTAGTACGCATTATAAAAACGTGAAAGCCAAAAGATCTCGGAATAAAATGTAAGTTCCTCCCTACTTATTTATTTATCTGCCTACTTGACTACGTCTTGTCCTAAATACCTAGAAAAAAAAATTACGAGATTTGTGTTAGTGTCAAGTAAAAATCCTAGTTTTATTACTTTTATTTGTGTGTATGCTTATCATGTCTTAGTAGTAATAATAATATAATCTATTTGCATTTTGAACAGGGTAGGTACATTACAAAGCTAATAGGTACAATGATTTAGATCGCCTGATTCAGACATATACCTACAATAGCATGTAAATATTGATTTGACATGTAATTAGATAGGTACACAATCAGAAATTGCACGGCCGCGCGCTGCTTTGTCGACATACTTACCGCCAAAGAGGCGCGCCAACGCCTGGCGTAGGGTTGTACAAAAATTACAAAATAAATAAAAAGTGGATATTGAAGAATAATATTTCCAGTACTGAAAATGAAGAAAACCTTCAGGCCGAGACTCCGAGCAACACTGCTACGCGCTGTATAGAGGTAAGTTGTTATACGTAATTCTTGTAGACTTGTTACATAAATAAACAAACTAGTTAGTGATGGGCGAACATAATATTGTATGAATTCTTTTGCACTTTTATAATTTGTCTTCGTCAGTTATGAATATAAATAAATAAACAATAAAAATTTTAAAACCCGACATGTAATAAAAATATTTAATAAAAATAAATAACACCGCCATTGTAATATAGCGTATTTAGCAGTCGGGGCCTATTTCTAAAGAAATATTTAGCTAGTCAGGAATATCTTCGAGCCTGTGAGGATTTCAATGGGTCTCGACTGTTGAATTCGATTTATTACAATAGTGTTTCTTTTTACTTTTTTACGATTTATTAAATTTATGACGTGATAACGTCTTATAAATGATGAACACCGACAACACGCACAAAAAAGTGTCACATTATGTCACGCTAGGGTCAAGCGAGAGCGCAGTACAAGCGATGGAGAATAATATTATGACGTTATCCGATAAAATTATCGTCCTAAACCGACTTTACAAGCAACCAGTTTTTTATTATGTTTATTTATTCATTTTCATAATTGACGAAGACTGATAAAAACGTTCAAGATTTTGATCTAGTGTTATGTGTTTCAAAGATGTATTCTAAGGGAGTTCTTAGCTATGTTTGAAGAAATTTGGCCCATACCTTTTGAATTATTTTTTATAAAAAAAATTCAGCCATTATCTTTCTTTACAGGAACTAGTTATTGACAACCGTCAAGAGGGAAAGGTGGATGAAGTGGAAGTTGGGCGTAGAGTAGTGGATATTTCTTTTTTTTTTAAAGCTCTTCAGGCCATAGGGGACCACGGTCCAATGGATTGTAAGTTAAGTTACCTCAGTATAATAGGTGAAGTAAAAGTTGGTCTGGACTCAAAACTCATCATAAAATGTAGTATGTGTAATATGAAATTTACTGTGTGTTTGGTTGAAAAGAAAGAAGATAGCATGGAAGTGAATCATCAAATTGTGTCTGGTATCATATCATCTGGTGGGAGCTACTCTCAGTTAAAAACATTAAGTGCCGCAGTAGCCCTACCAATCATGTCACCTTCATTATACAATGAAATTAATAATACGGTTTGCGATTGGTGGGAAAAGACAGCAGCACATTCCATGGCAGAAGCTGTCAAGGAAGAAGCGGAGTACGCAGTGTCTATAGGTAGTGTTGATAAAAATGGTACACCATTAATATCTGTTGCTGTTGACGGTTGTTGGAGCAAGAGATCTTATGGTAAGATTTTTTCCGCCTTATCCGGCGCAGCTGCGATAATTGGCATTAAAACTAAAAAGTATTGTTTTTTGGAGTGAAAAATAAATACTGCGTAGTCTGTGCACGAGCCGCAAAGAACAACAGTCAGCCCCCGGAACACCATTGTTTCAAGAATTATTCAGGATCATCTACCGGGATGGAATCGACCATAATAGTTGAGGGGTTTAAACGTTCCTTTGTTGATTACGGTGTAATTTATAATAAATTTGTAGCAGACGGCGATTCCAGTACTTATAAAAAAATATTAGATTCGCGTCCGAACGATAATTTATTAGTAGAGAAAATTTAATGCAAAAATCATCTTTTACGAAACTACTGCAATAGCTTGGAGAAATTGTCGAAAGACACTAAGTATCCTTGCGAATTGCGGAAATTCCTAAAAGAAAGGTATTTGCCTTTAAGAACGGGTGTAAAATGCGCGATTAAATATTGGGGGGATCAAAATCAGTCACTCGAAGAAAAAATAAAAAATCTTCGTGAAGATATCCTAAATGGTCCACAACACGTATTTGGTAATCACCAACATTGCAAGGAGTATTTTTGTGGACCTGACACTCGTCGAATAGAACCTGTTGGGTTACTTCCAGCAATTGTTGGATGCGGATTAATGGACGCGGTAGAAATTTTAAGTAAAAGACTGTCATATCATTCTAGAAGTTTAATTCATAATTGCACAAGTAATATAGTTGAAAGTTTAATATAGTAGAAATTAGTTGGGGGTAAGCGTGTAAATTATTCTTCCCGTGTTTCTTATGCGGGCCGATGCGCAGCTGCTGTTGTGTCTTTTAATACGGGATCGATTCATAGTAAAACTCATGAAGTCATATTTAAATCTAGTCCTAATCCTTTGATCGCGAAAGTGGAAAATAGTAATCGTAGAAACCGTTTAATTGCTAAACAACAGCCACAGCGCTGTATCGAAAGACGCTCACTATGGACCAAACTGCGAAAAACCTGATCTGAGTCCAGAATTATATGAGAAAGCCAAGTCATCTTTTTTAGTTGATTTAAAGTTGTCTTGTGCTGAAAGAGAGGAGCTTGAAAGGTCGACCCATTTGCAAAGAAGTAGTGCTGAGTAGATGAGTACAAGGAGAAAATTACTAACCTCATCATCGTTCGGGGAAGTTTGTAAAAAACGTCAGAGCACAAGTTGTGCTGCTCTTGTTTGTAAAATCGTTTATGGTAGTAATATCTCCAGTTTGCCTGCTGTACGGTATCGAAAACGAAGAAACTGCAATTAGACAGTTAGAAATTCAAGAGAATATTAGTAAACAAGGTTGCGGTTTGTTCGTCGACAATCAATATGAATTTCTTGGTACTACACCAGATGGCATTTATGCAAACGGTTTAATTGAAATTAAGTGCCCACATTCTTTAGCTGGCATGACTCTTGATGAAGCAATGGCCAAACATACCTTTTGGGTTAAGGACAAGGCTTCCAAGGGTTATGTCATAAATAAAAATCATTACTGGTATTTCCAAATTCAGGGACAGCTACATATAACTAAAAGAAACGTTTGCATGCTTGGCATCTGGTTTGGTGCTACTGTACCTATGAAAGTTTATATTATAGAAAAGGACGACAAATTTTGGAAGGAGAAAATGGAGATGAAATTAGTTAGATTTTATTACGATTGCCTCCTTCCAGAATTAGTTGATCCTCGACAGTCACGAAGCATGCCTATTCGTGACCCGCCCAATGTCATAGAGGCTATGAAAGAGAGGAAAGAAAGAGCTTTACGTGTTTTGAAAGAGAAGAACGCCTAATGATTTTGAAAGAGACTGAGGTAACTTAACTACCCAGCCGGTCGATTCACGTATACACGCCAGTCCAAAAGTCGTTTTAACTTAGAAACTTAGAAATCGCCTTTTGGTTTTCTGTTTTTAACGCACTTACTTATCTAGTCTTGGATTGTCATAAATCTTCCAATAGCTCAATTTCTATACAATTCCTATACGATTTTGAAGAGTTACCTGGTGTAAACCCAAGGTCCGATCCTAATGAAATTAAAATATGACCACACGGGATGCACCAGCTTTCAAATAAAAAAAAGAATCATCAAAATCGGTTCAAAAAATACAGCGAATTGAGAATCTTCTTCTTTTTATAAGTCGGTTAAAAAGTGTGCGAAGTGACATTTTTAAGTCAATACGCTACGGTTTTTATTACGTGAATCGGGCAGCTGGTAATAAAGGTAACATTTTCATTCTGATAGGTTTTGCAATAGCAATTGATTTTATCATCAAATTAGTAGAAATCAGAATTTGATCAGTAATCATTAAAATGAAAAAAAAACATTAGAATTTTGAACTCATATTTTGTTATTGTTTACTTTCGTTTAAGTATCATATCGTATATGAATAATTTATAAATTTCATGTTTGTTTATAACTAATTTTTGTACAACCCTAGCACGCTTTTTAGATGGCGACTCATATTTTGTTATTGTTTACTTACTTTTAATTACATGAACAATTTTTATACTTGTGTTTCATTTATTGACAATTTTTTGTACAACCCTTTTTAGATTGCGAGGTGATCGTAAACAAAAAGTATTTGAGTTTACACAATAGGCACATTTCCTTGCGTAGAGATAAACACTAGCGAGGAAAGGCGTGATGTTATTTCGACCGTACTTCCTACTGAATTTGCAATTATTTTATTGAATGAAAATTTTACGAAATAAGAATAAACTTTGGTAGTAAAATTACAAATAAATACATACTCGTAGTTGGAATTTTAGGTAAGTAGAATACAAAAAGGTCAGTCCGGACCTGCTCTTGATTGTTTATTATAAATAGAAAATCATAAAAATTGTGTCTCAAACTACTCTTATTTATTTATCTAGTAATTAGGATCATTTTATAACGAAAACTACTCTTGGAATATTTTACAAATAGGCAGTCGTTTATTTCCAATAATTCAACATTTTTGTTATGCTGTAAATATTCAACTTCAATAACAATAACTCAATGTGGAACGTTTGTCGCAAAACATTTTCAAAATCGCGGTCTCTCTGGGTCATTCACCCGCCCGTCGGGTGATTCGGGAAACAATAGCGCTGCTGTCGCTCAAAATCGACTTCGTCCGTGCGCGATCTGGGCCCTTAAATTGACGACGTAATGTATCTATTTTAACTGACTTAGAAAAAGGTTTCTCAATTCAACCGTATACTTATATTTTTTTTTATGTTTGGTCGCTGGGTCGCAAATAACTTCGTCGTCTATGAACCGATTTTAATACTTTTTTTGCGCCTGCGATTCGGACATACACGAAACAGTCACACATTTACATATTTACATTTTTGGTAGATAGGCAAAATTTGGAATTTAAATTAGACATCATTGAGAGAAGATAACTTACACATAATATTTAAAGACTAGAGAGAAGAGTTCCTTGAGTATACTAGCAAAATTATAAAAATTGTGAACAAAAGAAATGGAGGCAGATAGAGGTACTGTCTACAAATATTGTATAAACAGTTTACCGACAGATGCAAAATAAACTCACAATAAACATAAGAATGGATGTTAGGCAAAATTGTCTAGGGATAAAAATTCCCGCCCGGTAACAGACGTGAGAGCGGCGGAAAAAAAGGGATATAAAATAGGGTATAAAGCCGTTTGCCCGAATTTTATTTGCCCTAATTTCATTTGACATAATAGTCAACAGACATAATATTATATGACATAATATTCATTTACCCTACTCTTGTTTTTCATAAAGTCTCTTACCATAATATCACTTGTCATAATCATTGTAAGCCCTAATTATCACATGCACTAATTTCCACATGCCCTAATTATCACATGCCCTAATTATCACATGTCCTAATTATCACAAACCCTAATTATCACATGCCCTAATTATCACATGCCATAATTATCACATACCCTACTTATCACATGTCAAAACATCAGTGAGGTTTAGGTTATGTTAGAACATGAAAGACAACGCACGGGCCGAGCGAGCGAAGCGAGCGTGCCTCAGCAGCGGCCGACGAAGTGCCACTAATCATTTGTCATAATCATATCCCTTTTTTTTTAAGTTGCCGCGCCTTGACGTGGCCATACTGCGTCCATTACCGGACGCCGCTGGTAGTTGCGGTGGTATTTACCCAGTGGCACCCGGCCGATAATCATAGCCCTAATTATCAGATGCCATAACATCATTTGCCATCGACATTGAGGTTTAGGTTAGGTTAGAACATGAAAGACAACGCACGAGCCGAGCGAGCGAAGCGAGCGTGCCGCGACAGCGGCCGGCGAAGTGCCAGTAAGCTAATAAGTAATAGGTAGATATTAGAATTAAATCGCCTACAAATGTTTTGTTTACCCACCAATGTATTTATAACGGGTTTGTAAATCATTTTAGAGCGCTTGTAGAAATATCATGAGCAAATGTATAGCTTGGAAGGAGATTCGAAAACAATTTATTATGGCGCTTAAATATCATGTGTAATGATTATTATGGCGTTTAAATATTATGTCTAATAATTATTATAGCATTTAAATATTATGTCTAATAATCATTATGGCGTTTAAATATTATATCTAATAATTATTATGGCAATTAAAAATATGAAAAACAATACGTATGGCACTCGTATCTTATGGTATCTAAGTTTCGGTCAATTAAAAGTATGTCATATGTCTTATAGGGCAAACAATACATTCGGGCAAATGAAATATTTTACACTTGTCGTCTGATAGAGTTTCGCTTCGCTCCGCTCAATTATCTGTAAAAATTTCAACTTTTTAACTATCACGGTTCATAAGATACAGCGCAAGACAGACGGACGGACGAAAAGCGAAGTCTTAGTAATAGGGTTCCCGTTTTTAATAGGGGTCCCCTTTGTGTACAAAACCCCAAAAAAATATGGGATAGGGCATCTATACTAATATACCTACCTACTCTCTCTATAACTAACTAGTTTGCTCATTTCCAACAAACGGTTACTGCGACGGAGTGATGGAAAACTTCTCTTGTTCTTGTTACAAACACACACCTGTGTTTGTAACAAGAACAAGAGGGGGTTTGGTCGGTATGAAAATCCCGCATCGTTGGGGTTGGGTTTTATCCCGCGTCGGTGAGTGAATCTGGTTGCGTGCTGTGGGGCAAAGGCCCTGAAGCACGCAACCCTTCTAGCCTGCTTCTGTAAGGACGGCGGGTGGCTATCACGCCGTCCTCAGGCCCCGATCATAGAGTTCGATGGTCCTGGGCGTAGATGAGTCTGCGGCGCCCTGGCCGCTGACTGCGAAACTCAGCGGGGAGGGTACCACCTACTCGCACTGGAGACCATGGCTTGGAGCATGGTTTCTAGCGAGAGGGTATCCACGCCCAGACCCGGGGTGTGACCTCACAATGGATGCGAAACAGATAGCTACCGAAGCATCAATGCCCGGTAATGATCTGCGTCGCACGATACGTGAGGCCTCACCGCCGCGATTACGGTGGTTTCGTTACTTATACTACTATATACTTTGGTTGCTCAATTCGCACCCTCAAAGTCTCCATGAGATCCTGGCGGAGTTGGGACCGCTGGTCCTCGATTTCTCGAGACGCAGGTCTGTTGTGTTACATCGTGCATGTCTTTGTATTGTAATTGAAATCCATCTGAAATAAGCATCTGTGATAAAAAAACCTGACTGAAACTTCGTCTTGTCCATTTTCTTTATGACCATGATACCAGTATTAGATCGGAAACAGCACAAATTATTTTTTTCCTTTTCACAACAAACAAAGTCATGGCATTGCCGACAGCATGCCAAATCGTGGCGCTGTGTATTGAATCACTATCTATTACCAATCTATAGAAAAATTACTTATTCTTCTTACCCGCATTATGCGTATTGCCTGGTCTGGCCCTACATAAACTAGGTATGCAATGCAGGCTACTAGTTGCAAATGATGAGCAGAGCAAATTTTCTTATTTTTTTTTATGCTGTATTTTTATGATTTCAGAGATATGCACTCCCGGGTATGACGTCGACCAGCGCGCCAAATTTGGTCAAAATCGGTGGAGCCGTTTCGGAGGAGTTGGCACACAAATCATTTACACTTGTCAACTAAGATATAGCTTCGCTTCGCTCCGCTCAATAACAATTCAATTCAAATGAATAATTTCTGCAATTATGCTTCTGCTTCGAGCATGTAATTTACTTGACTTATGTTTAAAGCCAACTTTAAAGAGACTGAAAAGATAATGTGTTTACGAGAAAACGCTCTGGGATAGCTTCTTAATAACATAACATAAATTATTCGTACAACCCATCATAGCGTAACGTGATTTGCTTACAAAATTCTTATAAAACGTGACAACAATGATAAAATTACTTTGATTTCATACTATTCCGTTTATAGGATTCCGTACCTCAAAAAGAAAAAACGGAACCCGTTAAAGATTGTTGTCCGTCTGACAAGTCTTTTTTTCTCGAACGCCTAAAGGTATCAAGCTAAAATTTATATTAAATACTCAGGTCTACCGTCCCTTTGAGCTGTTAAAAAATAAAACTTCTAAGCCAACGCAATCAAGAGATACAGCCGTTTATGTTGCAAATTTTTGACACTCTCAAGGAAATCAAAACCTACAGGGTCCTACTTCCCGTGAACTCAGAATCTTGAAATTTAGTACGAAGTAACGTACCACAGATATAGGGAAAAATGTGAAAAGCATAAGTTTTTATTTACATCATATTTATAATGATATATATTTATTTACAATGAGAATTACAATATAGATAATTATATACTAAAAATAAAACATCGTTTAAAAAATCCTTCTAACTATCTCATTCTATCAGTTTTGTTCATCACACACAGTCGAGACCCCGATCTGTTAATACATAAAGTATCAATTATTATTTTTGAAATGAGCTCAATTAGCTAAAAATAAGAAATACATTTTTTAATGGCAAGGAAAGGGCTAGTGTTGCACCATTTTGAAATCTTGATTAAATGCGCCATCTTCTGAAATAACTTGCCAAGGGTAGTGTAGTACTTTTTTTTTTCAAAATGCAGTGTCAAAGTTAACTAACAATATTTTTGTGAACCATGACTCACTAAAACTTATCCTATTTTATTAAGTTAACAATGTTTTTTGCGTTAATTTGTAGTTGCGATTAATAGCATCGTTAATGAAGATTACGAATTTAAAAAAAATCACAGCAAAATTGTGACATTGGTGATCACAAGACTTGAAAATGCGACCAAGGGTGTCGAATTTCAACTTTTTTGAAAAAAATTCTATTATCGCTGAACTGAGTGATGTGGATTTTCTTTTTATTTTTCCCAGAACTGGTGTAAATTGGCCTTTCATCCGGTCCCAGATTATCGTTGAGTTTTAGGACATCCTGTATATATAATATAAAAAATTAGGTATATAAACAAATTTAACGTATTAATCATATATTTGATCATTTCCCTTAAAATTAAAACAAACTCAACAATCGTAATAAAGTTCATTCTTTTATTTTCGTGGATTGTCTCTGTCCGACTCATCATCTGAAGCACAAGGCAGCAATAAAACATAATTTTCTTACCAGTGAATGCTAAATTAGCCCACAACCCCACAACTTACACTGCATGCATTGTATTTCTATCAAAACGTATTTTCAATTTCAACCTGTTTTGACTGATTACTCTGCTTCTTGTTCGAGCTTTTTTTTGCTTTTCGGCCCCTCGACGGTTTTACAAACACATCGTGTTCGAATTAAAACACCAACTTCCTATTTATTTATTATTCCTAGCAGAATTTTTCAAAAACACAATGTATTTTTTTAATAAAAATTAAAAATTAAAACCAAAAGTTAAAAAAAAATTGACTTGCAAGATTTGTTTTCAGACAGCCGACGGGTCAGGCACCCTAGATTATACTTCCGTAAGGTTTTGTCAAAGAGAATACAATACTACGTAAGAAGAGACGGGACTACCATAGTGCAAAATAATCTTACGAAATGTCAAATCAGGGATAACAAAATGTAGCCAACCCTAACAACCTAACCCTAACCAAAGCTAACACATACGAGTCGCCAACATAAGGGAAAAATAGAGATGTGCCACTTAATATTTTTATTTATCGCTAAAATGTCGCTAAATGCAGTGGCATTTATCGATATCGATAAATGCAGTGGTCTCTATATTTAAAAAATAATTTTATATTTTAGACGCTATACTCCATTTTTCAACTAAAGTACTGCGTCATACAAGTTACATGTTAAAAATGAATAAGCATTTAAATTCCCGGAGGCAGCACATTTAATTAAAAGAAACGGAGTATAGGCTCAGTTTGGGTTTTAAAATGATAAGTTCATGAAATTAAATATTTATTTAAAAACATTACATGTATATTAAAAATATTTGTAATTTCTTCTTCAAACAATATTATGCAGCTCGTAGTATTGGTGACTGTGTAACATTATGACCCTTTTTATTTACCAAATATTAGGACGCTTGCTTCATTAAGTTATGAATTTATTCTTCTGCATTCATTTCTTTAGCAAAACTGACTAACGACACAGCAACGTGTCCATTAGGTCTGCATTGTGGTCCCCACACAACCAAAGTGAATTTATATCCTGTATGATCATCAAGCGACAATAACTAACTACCTATATCTTTATTAAGACGGAGCGCAGCAGTCTTCTCTAGGATGGTCCCAATCGAAAATGTATGTAAAACGATACCGGTCACAATTTTAAACCTATCGACATGAAATTTGGCATACTATTAAATTAAAAAAAAAATAACTTACCTAAAGGTGAATGCCCCAGCTCCGGCGCAAGTTAAACTAATCTCAGATAAGGCGGCTTTATGTCATACTTTGCTTGCTTCTTAGGGTTCCGTAGTAAAATTCTCGGATAGAAACATGAAACTTTGCGTGGATATGTATATTTACTACATCAACAAAGTGCTAAAACTAAATTTTGAATAATATTTTTCCCTACACGTAAAGTGGGATGATATTTTTTTTTCTCGCGTCTGCCTCATTGTGTGCGGTATTATATATTATAAAACATTGAGAGGTTGCTAAGATGACTTTTTGATTTACGTATCCGTTTACGAGATATTTTGCTTTAATGAGTACTTATGTTTCTGCTGGGCGTCCCTCCCCCTCCCCCTCACCCCTCTCCATAATCTAAACGGCTGGCGTGCAAAAACTGAAAAAAATCATGATGGTATGAACTACCATCATGAATTTTTTCAGGTTCTTCATGTTATAAACTTTGAAGGAAATCTATAACGGACTAACCGTTATAGATTTAAATAATTCTTTTAATTCAGGAGTTATAAAGGCTTTTATTCAGATTGAGGAGCCACATTTCGTATCTTAATGAAATTAATATACGTAACAATGGTAAGTAAAATGTTTTAAGAAAAAACTTTTTAAAATTATATAATAGCATTAATTTTTCGCAGAATCAAAAGGACAACAAAACGTCGACAATTGTTTCGCCTCTAAACGAGGCATTATCAAGACTGTCTCAGAGAGAACAGCTGTTCTCTTTTTTGTCATGTTTTGTCATGGATTTTCGCCAAGTAACGCCTGTTTCTATCCAATAATTAATATACGTATTTAGTAGTAAGCCCGGGGCTCGGAGAGCACGTTAAGCCGTCGGTCCCGGTTGTCATACTAACATCTACGGCAGTCGTTAGGGGTAGTTGGAGCCCTAAATCAAAAATCCGACCGGTCTAACTACAGAACTTCGATATCGCCCGTGGGTTGTGAAGGTCAGATGGCAGTCGCTCCACGGAAATATCGAAGTTCAGCCGAATCGCAGTTAGACTGGAAAGCCGACCCCATAGGAGTTGGGAAATGGCTCGGTGAATGATGATTTAGTAGTCAGTTTGAAATTTTGTAGCCTCAGTCCTCGATTTTGTAGTATAATACTTCAAAAGTTATCTTCTATATCTTATATATAATATATATATATATATATATATATATATATATATATATATATATATATATATATATATATATTATATATATATAAGATATATAAAAGAAAGTCGTGTTTGTTACAACACTTATAACTCGAGAACGGCTGGACCGATTGCCATGGTTTTTGATTTGTTGGATTTGTTTCCGTCACGAATAGCAGAATACATCTTAAAAACAATGAAATAGATGCTGATTTGCAGGATTGTACAACTAATGTTTTACATTAGTTGTACAATCCTGTCAAATAGTGTAACAACTATTTTTTTTTTTGGAGCTTATGGCCTGGTTGCTGAGAACTTTAAGCAAATAAAATATTTTTTTCTGAAGACATCATGTGTGCGTTCAGAAATTTATTTTTTGTAAACTGTCTACAAAGTTCAGGTAGTGTTATATTTGTTTGTTTTAGCCATTAATTTTCGAAAATTATTTATTAATTATTTAATTTTTAATTCCAGAAAATAATACCTAAGATTTATTCTACAGTAAAAACATAAAATCATCGGAAAGGAACAAAATAAAAAAGAATAAAAAATCTGTTGGTAAAGGTTATAAGAATAAGGAAAAAAAATCTACAGGTTAACAAAAGTGTAAATGTCTTTTTATATGTTGTATATGATTTTTCTTGATAAGATATTCATACGTAGTGGTTATATACTCTTTGAGCTATTGTCTATGTCTCGAAAGTTGTCACTGTTATTATATTTGGTGGTTTTATGCGAGTGCACATTTTGTGCAACAATGCCGCGTCCTAGAAGATCTAATCTTTCCCAGCGAAGCCGTAATGCAATTAGGCAACGGAATATCGCGAGTCAATTATCTGATGGAGAACGAGAAATTGCACGAGAACAGCGCCGTGTTAGTATGGAGCAAAGAAGGGCCTTAATTCGTGCTTCTCAAACACAAGAGCAAAGAGAGGCAGCCCGTGAAACGGCTAGGTTAGAAACGAGAAATCGTCGAGCTTATCGTACAGATGAACAGAGGAATAATCTTCGAAGTGCAAGAAGAAATGGTTCAAGTATTGATTTGAATCGAGCAGCGTTTCTGTATGATTGCACTATCGACTACAGCTTGCATCGTTTAGTTTGCATTGGTCCAATGGACGTTGTTTGCCAGCATTGTGGAGCATTGAAGTTTGCTGGTGAAACGCCTGGTTTGTGCTGCCTTAGTGGTAAAGTGAAATTGCCATTATTGGTCCCGCCACCAGAGCCATTGTGCTCCCTGCTTTATGGCGAAACACTAGAATCACGACATTTTCTAGCGAACACTCAAAAATACAATGTCTGTTTCCAAATGACTTCATTTGGGGCGGAAATTATCGAAGAACACGGATATAATCCGACATTTAAGGTAATTTACGTTAAAAACTTTATTTTCTATCATTGTAAAAAAAATCTGGAATGTAGTTTGTTAGATTTCTGTATTTGTCTCTGAAATAAAAATGGCATGTTATTATTTGAAAAAAAAAGTGTTTGTAAATCTAACTATAACTATGGTTTTGACTTTCCAGATTCAAGGCCAGATTTGCCATCGCTTTGGATCATTGCAACCTATAGAAGATGCACAGCATAAATTCTTGCAAATATACTTCATGGGCAATATGGAAGAACAACTTAACCGGCATCAAGGGATCAACACAGCTACGAAAAGAGCAATTCTCCAAGATCTGCAGCAAATGCTTCATGAACATCATGCATTGGTCAGGCTGTTCAAGACTGCTTTAGAGCGCATGCCAAGTGATGACTATAAAGTTGTGATCAGAGCAGATAAAAGACCAGCTGGAACACATGAACGCACATTTAATGCTCCAACAATCGATGAAGTGGCAATCCTGATTGTTGGTGAAAACTTGGAAATACGTGATATTGTACTTACACGACGCAATACTGGGCAACTACAAAGAATATATGAAACACACCGTTCATATGACGCGTTACAATACCCGCTGCTGTTTTGGCAAGGAGACGATGGATATCACTTTAATATCAAAATAATTAATCCATTGAATGGTAAGATCAATGTTGTTGTTTTCATTTTAACTTGATATACATTTTATTCTGAAATATTGGATAGAAACAGGCGTTACCTGGTGAAAATCCATGACAAAGCAATGGTAAGTAAAATGTTTTAAGAAAAAAACTTTTTAAAATTTATAATAGCATGCACGGCTGATGAAGCGCAGGTGCGGTTCCCGAACGCTGACCTAGTGTTTCTGGGGGACTTCAATGGCCATCACATTGAATGGCTGGGGTCCCTCAAGACTGATCATGCGGGTAGAGCCGCCCATGCGTTCGCTCTCTCCCACGGTCTGACCCAGATGGTATGCGGGATCACCCGGATACCAGACAGGTCAAATCACGCGCCCGCTCTGCTGGATCTACTGCTGACGAGTCGCCCAGCCCAGTACAGTGTTTCGGTAGGAGCCCCATTGGGTAGTTCCGACCACTGTGTTGTTCACGCTGGCATGAAGGTGTCACCTCCTGCACGTCCTGTGCAAACGTCACGACGACTATGGCACTACTCGTCAGCGGATTGGGACGGTCTACGCGATTATTTTGCGTCCGTCCCCTGGAGCCAGCGCTGCTTTGTAGGAAAGGCTCCTTCGGATAGTGCTTCTGCTATTGCTGGCGAGATCAGTTTAGGGATGGATTATTACATCCCTTTCACTGATGTCGCCAGTATCCGCAGAGCCCGTCCCTGGTTCGGGCGAGATTGTGCCAAAGCTGTTCGACAAAAACAGTCGGCATATCGCGCCTGGATCAGGGCCCGGGCTGTGCGCGACCCAAACGTGGGCCACCTCAAAGCAGCGTACAACCGGGCCACAAAGTCGAGTAAGAGGGCCTTTAAGAGAGCGGATGCCCAGCGCGTCGCGCGGCTTGGTCAGGAGCTCACTTCCCATCCCACGGGCAGCCGTGGATTCTGGCAACTGGCCAAAGCCGTGCAATCTAACTTTTGTCAGCCCTCGCTGCCACCGCTGCGTTACCCAGATGGAACACTGGCTCACAAAGCCCAAGAGAAAGCGGATATGCTCGCAGACCTCTTTGCGGCTAATTCCCGGGTCGACGACCGTGGCCTGCAGCCCCCCGCCATCGCCCACTGTGGCCACACAATGCCTGATATTGTTATCAGGCAATGTGATGTACGGGCAGTGCTGCGGTCACTCGACACGCGGAAAGCCAGTGGCCCTGACGGCATTCCGGCGGTGGTGCTACGAAAATGTGCAGCTGAGTTGTCTCCAGTATTAACGCGTCTGTACCGCCTGTCATACTCTTCAGGGCTCGTGCCGGAGGTCTGGAAGGAGGCGAACGTACAACCGATCCCCAAGAAAGGGGATCGGTCCGATCCAGGCAACTATCGACCCATAGCTGTCACCTCAGTCATTTGCAAGGTGCTTGAGCTCCTTATAAATAAGCAGCTCATGCAATTCCTAGAGGATCACTCGCTAATCAATGATCGACAATACGGCTTCAGGCCAAAGCGATCAACGGGTGATCTTCTGGCATTCGTAACGCATGTCTGGGGTGGGGCTATGGAAAGGCACGGCGAGTCCTTGGCTATTAGCCTGGACATCGCCAAAGCCTTCGATAGGGTCTGGCATGCTTCGCTCCTTTCCAAGCTTCCGGCATATGGTCTACCTCCTCAACTGTGCAGCTGGATTGCCAGCTTTTTAAACGAGCGCCGAGTGCGGGTCCTCTGCGATGGCCAGGCTTCTCGCTTCTTGCAAGTGAATGCCGGGGTACCGCAGGGGTCCGTACTATCACCAACTCTCTTTCTTCTGCATATCAATGATATGCTATCCCTCGGGAACATTCATTGCTATGCAGATGACAGCACACTGCACGGGAGTTACTCGGTTCGTCCGACGGCGGGGCGATCTGAGATTGAGGAGGAGAGACGACGACTCGTGGCTGATCTCGACCGTAACCTCGACAGTATCTCTCAATGGGGTACCGAGAACCTGGTCGAGTTCAATGCCCGCAAAACACAGGCGTGTGCATTTACTGCGAAGAAATCCCCTTTCCTTCCCCTACCCTCTCTTCAGAATGCATTATTACCAATGAAGGACAACCTTGATATCCTTGGCATAGACGTTCGTCGAGAGCTCAATAATAAAAACTACATCGAAAGATGTATAGGGCTAGCTTCGCGGAAACTAGGAATACTGAATAAGGTAAAGAGATTCTTTACACCGGACCAGAGGTGTCTGCTGTACAAGACGCAGATTAGACCCTGCGTCGAATACTGCTCTCACCTCTGGGACGGCTCCGCGAAGTATCTGCTGGACGCTCTCGACGCTATGCAGCGACGGGCTATCCGTATTATTGGTTGTCCGGAGGTAACGGGAAGCCTTGAGCCGCTAGCTCAGCGCCGAACAATAGCTTCCTTGGCCGCATTCTACCGTATTTACCACGGCGAGTGTTCTGAAGAGCTCTTCAATCTGATCCCACCCTCTTCCTTCCGATCCCGAACGACTCGTGCCGGGCAGAGATGCCACCCCCACACAGTGGATAGCATGTTCGCGAGAACCGAACGTTTTAAACGTTCGTTTCTCTGCCGAACGATAGTGGCCTGGAACGCCCTGCCTGTGCACGTGTTTCCTCCCACATATAATCCTGGGTTCTTTAAGCGGAGCGTGAAGAGGCACATCAGTAGGTCGTCAAGTTGAGGGCCACTCTCAATAGTAATGTGTGCTGTGAGAGTGGCCCACAATCGCTAGACGTCGTCACGACTTACCACCAGGCGGGCGGCGTCAATTTGGCGAACCAAATATAAAATAAAAAAAAAATAAAAAAACCATTGATTTTATTCTGTTTGCTTTTAGTACTCAAAAAAGTTGTAATTTCTAATTTAGTAGGGAGTAGCTGTAAGAGTCGTTAACCTATTACGGGTTCTAAAATACAATTTTTACTGCATTTGTTTCAGGTGTGGAAACTACCAAGAAGGTTAGTTCGATGAATTATTACGCATATCGTTTGATGATTCGTGAAAATTCTGACAATTATTTGTTGCGATTTCGTCGACTGCTATAATAATATTGCGTTGACATGTACGTTAAAATCGAAACGGAGCGCCTGACTTTCATTCGGTTGAATCAAGCTAAATTGCGTTCGGAAGAGTATATCCATTTACGCGATGCAATTAGCACAGAAGGAGATTCAGAAAATGTTGGTCGATTGACTATTTTACCGGCGGCGACATACATAGGTAGCCCGCGTCATTTGCATGAATATGCGCAAGATGCAATGACATATGTTCGTAATTATGGTCGGCCAGATCTATTCATTACATTTACATGTAATCCGAAATGGATAGAAATTATTCAATTGCTGCTTCCCGGACAAACATCAAGTGATCGACACGACATCACCGCACGTGTTTTCAGGCAAAAAATTCGGTCACTAATGAATTACATTGTTAAGCAACACGTCTTTGGGAATACTCGATGCTGGATGTATTCAATCGAATGGCAAAAACGAGGCCTACCGCATGCTCACATTCTGATTTGGTTAGTCGAAAGAATTCGGCCAGATCAAATAGATGACATCATATGTGCGGAGATTCCTGCTCCTGAAACCGATCCAGACCTACATGATGTTGTAGTCACGAATATGATTCATGGACCGTGTGGCACTATCAACCGACCA
This sequence comes from Nudaria mundana, assembly GCA_963556515.1. Lineage (NCBI taxonomy): Eukaryota > Metazoa > Arthropoda > Insecta > Lepidoptera > Erebidae > Nudaria > Nudaria mundana. The sequence goes on from OY748286.1 coordinate 29,096,712, forward strand.
TCACCGTACATGGTCGACGGCAAGTGTTCCAAACGGTATCCACGAAAATTGACGGCAGAGACCATTTCAGGCAACGATGGTTATCCATTGTATCGGCGTCGATCGCCCGATGATAATGGTAGAACTAACACAACTAAAGTGAAAGGAAACGATTTCGTACTTGACAACAGTTGGATTGTTCCATATTCGCCACTTCTTTCCAAAACATTCAAAGCACATTGTAATGTTGAGTATTGCAATTCGGTCAAGTCAATTAAATACATTTGCAAATATGTCACGAAAGGGAGCGACATGGCGGTTTTTGGTATCCAAACATCCAATACCAACGATGAAATCACGCGCTATCAAGTTGGTAGATATGTGAACTGCAATGAAGCAATTTGGCGTATATTTTCATACCCTATTCACGAACGTCATCCCACTGTTTTACATTTGGGGGTGCATCTAGAGAACGGTCAGAGAGTATATTTCACAGCGTCGAATGCTGCTCAACGTGCCGAAACACCTCCAGCGACAACACTGACCAGTTTCTTTGCGATTTGTCAAAGCGATCCGTTCGCACGAACTTTGCTTTACTCAGAAATGCCACGTTATTACACTTGGAACGCTACATCGAAGAAATTTCAACGTCGGAAGCAAGGCGATGCAGTTCCTGGTCATCCAGATATGCGTTCTACTGATGCTCTTGGTCGTATTTACACAGTTCATCCGAAGAATGATGAATGTTTCTATTTGCGGTTGTTGCTGGTACATGTTCGAGGGCCAACATCATTTGAATCACTACGAACTGTTAATGGTATCGTGTGCCCCACATTTCGTGCAGCATGTCAATAGCTAAATTTGCTTGAAAACGATACTCATTGGGACACGACAATCGCTGAAGCAATTATTTCTGCATCTCCAAGTCAGATACGCACATTATTTGCTATCATCATTTCAACATGCTTCCCATCGAACCCACGTGACCTGTGGAACAAATACAAAGATAACATGTCATTGATTTTGGCCACTGTACGTGCGAGATCCGAAATTGCGGTACCAATTGCTTCTTCTGGAATAGCGGCCACATTGTTAGACGGATGCCGTACGGCTCACTCAGCGTTAAAATTGCCATTAAACCTTCAAACTACTGAACAACCGACATGTAACATTTCGAAACACTCCGCAATGGCCAAAGTTTTAGTAGCATCAAAAATCATCATATGGGACGAATGCACAATGGCGCACAAACGCGCATTGGAAGCACTAGACCGAACATTAAAAGATCTGCGCAATGACTCGAGATGTTTTGGTGGTGCAATGATTTTATTATCTGGCGATTTCCGACAAACACTACCAGTCATTCCAAGATCTACTGCTGCCGAAAAAATAAACGCTTGCCTCAAAGCATCAAATCTGTGGCGATATGTAAAGAAACTTCAACTGTCTGTAAATATGAGAGTTGCATTGTTGAACGATCTATCTGCTGATGATTTCCCGAAGCAATTGCTGACTATCGGTAATGGCCGTGTTCCTGTTGACAAATCGAGCGGTTTGATTTCATTTCCTCCAAATTTTTGCAATTTCGTATCATCAAAAGACGAGCTTATCAACAAAGTATTCCCGGATATCATTGCGAACCACAAAAATACTAAATGGTTAAGTGAGCGAGCAATTTTGGCCGCTAAAAATAAAGATGTAGATGACCTCAATTTTATAATTCAAAATCAAATCGTAGGTACTCTGTATTCATTCAAATCTATCGACTGTGTAACAAACGAAGAAGAAGCCACTAATTATCCAACTGAATTTTTAAACTCCTTGGATGTGCCTGGTTTACCACCGCACAGTTTAAAACTTAAAGTTGGCTCGGTAGTCATCATGCTTAGAAATTTAAACCAACCAAAACTGTGTAATGGAACGCGTTTTGTGATAAGAAAACTAATGAGCAATGTGATTCACGCGTCGATACTTAAAGGAAAATTTAAAGATGAGGAAGTTCTTATTCCAAGGATTCCGATGATCCCAACGGATATGCCCTTTGAGTTTAAACGAATTCAATTCCCGATTCGTCTTGCCTTCGCCATGACGATCAACAAATCACAGGGCCAATCCTTGACTATTTGTGGCCTCAATCTAGAAAATGCATGTTTTTCTCATGTTCAATTGTACGTGGCATGCTCACGTGTCGGCAAACCATCCGCTTTATTTGTTCTTGCGCCTGACCAAAAAACAAAGAATGTCGTTTACCACAAAGTGCTTGAATGAAAATCCTATTAATGAATTAATCCGAATTTTTTTTTTTTTTCCAATCTGCACAACATTGTTTTCAATCATTTCTTTCTGACATGAGTTTGAAGTACCTAATTATTATTTTTTATTTTTATTCTCATTCTGTATGTATGTTTTCATCATCATTCATCATAATAAAATACTTTTTTGTTTCTATCTATATAAATATATTATTTTGTATCATTGTTTTACGTTCATCAAAGCCTAAATTAGTTCAGCTAAAAAGTAACACGACATTCATTGACTGTTAGGCGGTACGAAGTTCGCGGGGTCAGCTAGTAAGAACATAAAGGTGGCTTCTCAATCTAAATGTTTAGATTGAGGTACAGTCAGCGTCTAATAGTTAGTAACAGTCAAGGTACTCTTATCTATAGGCGCAACCAAATAGTCAATAATATCGGTACAAACAAAGTTTCCTTATTGTTGACAACGATATAGTCTTTATTCGTTTTTTTTGTTTTTTTTATTTATTAACTTTAAACGTCTCGCGCTTTGAAGCCAAAGGGCGAGACGTTTAAAGTGTCACATAGAAAGGTTCAGTCAAAGTGTTTAAAAATATCGTAACATGCTAAATGAGACATCAAATGCGCACGCATACTTGTCTCTTTCATTTCGAACATGACGTCATAGACTGGTTTTTGTTTATACTCGTAACAGTTGTAAATAATGGTATAAAAGTAACTATGTTACGTCTGTCGTTCAATTCAGAGGCACTAATTTAGACATTATACAAATATCTTGAGCGTCAACATTAAAACGCAAAACTCTTTTTATTGTAGTTCGACCTTTGTACGAATGGTGTCATAAAAAAATAAGTTGAATTTGCATAGATTTATTAAGTTAAAAGTAGATTTACATTCTTTGAAGTCGGTTAGTGCAGTTTTACTGCGAAATAAGTAATTAAAATCGTGTGTAGCCTCCATCTGCTAGAATTACATCGGTGCCATTCATTCTTCCTCCAACCTCCACTAGCTCTTCTGGTCCGCTTTGAGTCATCCATCCCCAAAATCCTAAGGTGATTCGACCACTGCGGTTATTAGGGAGGACATTTCTTTCATCATATCTTGTATTCAATGTCCGGTATAGAGATAAGCGTCTCTGGGCAGAAGAACAAAAAACTTTTTCATCTACAAAGATCACATTATCAAAATTAAAATTTAAAAAAAATCGTGCGAACTGTAAACGCTGCGCTTTATGCCTCGGTGTTAATATAGGTTTTTTAGTAGGAATACGATGGCGTAACCCATGTTCCCGCAGACGTCGTCTTATTGTGCTCTGTGATATGTCAAATTTCACCGACATGCTCCTGGAGTTTATAAATCGATTGCTAACAGCTCGCTGCACTATGTTTCTATCTTCATCTGTATTTGTTTGACGTGGATGACCAAACGAAACATGGTTCCGCGAAGCACCTTCACTTTGCCATCTCTCTATCCAACGGTATACTGTGTTTCTCTAAATAAAAAAACAGAATATATGTCAGTTATGTATGAATAAAAATTGGTAAGATTTAGCAAGATGGGTAACTGATCTAATTCTAATGTGAAACTTACGGATATTCCCAGTTCATTTGAAATATCTGTTATGGAGACACCTTCCTCTCTCAAATATATTATTCGATGCTTTTTAATGTCGCTAATACGATATGTAGCCATATTTATGTAATTATTGGTTCAATAATAGAATTATTATTTCTAGTTGGTTTTATTGCACTTGACATTAATATGACTTATAATATAATACTAGACTATATTGTCTAAAGAGGTTTTTATCTAGGGAAACCGTTTAAGTTTTAGTTGGTTGGTTTATGGTTTATTTCCATAACAATATATGCTGTGATCCTTTATTTACAACTTTTATAAACAAAAACCAGTCTATGACGTCATGTTCGAAATGAAAGCGACAAGTATGCGTGCGCATTTGATGTCTCATTTAGCATGTTACGATATTTTTAAACACTTTGACTGAACCTATCTATGTGACACTTTAAACGTCTCGCCCTTTGGAGCGACTACATCGTTGTCAAGAATAAGGAAAGTTTGTACCGATATCATTGACTATTTGGTTGCGCCTATAGATTAGAGTACCTTGACTGTAACTAACTATTAGACGCTGACTATACCTCATCAGAAGTAGGAAAATCATGGATGAATATTTACCAAAATTAGGTATGATTTTGTAGCATTCGAGAGTAGTTAGTAGACAAAATCTGAGTTTTGTAGTAGGTAATAAAATTAAAAAAGTTATCATACATTATATGTGGCTCCTCAGACCATTACTTACGGGACATTTCTTAATCATTTAGTAGTATGTATGTTAGATTTGTAGGATAAGATTCGGTAATTAATAATGAGAGGGTTGAAAATATATCACATGTTAACTGGCTCCTCAATCCAGACGTTCTACTTAATGAATAATTGACTGTACCTACCTGAGATCACAACAGAATCAGAAACTAGATACACTAACATTTAGTATAATTCTCTACTAAATACACATGTACACATCAACATTGTATCACTTGGTATCTAAGACCAAAGTACTTTTCGATATTCCTTAATAATTTGCTATTAAGGGTGACCATGTTATATGAATGAAAACCGGATGACTGATTTTAGACATTTATTTTATCTAATCTAAGGTAGAGGGGTTCGAATTACTAGAACACGATTGATGAATGATTCGAAGGACTGGAACACGATTGAACCAAATAAAAAGATTATGAAAATCTGTCAATAGTTTATTTGGAAAATGGTACGATGGGAAACAAAAAAAAAGTATTCTGAGAATCAGGTATAACTATATCTGGATTATGAGAAAATGGGAAACAAAAAAATACTTTTTGAAAATTTGGTTTTAGTGCACATTTCCAGGTGCACTAAAACCAAATTTTCAAAAAGTATTTTCATTCATCATTCATCTGAGAACTTAAAAAGGGAATTTTAAAAAGTTGTCATGCATTAAATCTGACTTTTAAAAGTTCGACCAACCGTTTTCGGGGTTTTAAGATTCGGGTAACAGAAATTCGTGATTTGAATAGGTTACCACCTACATTAGTTACAATAAGAATTACAATATACAAAATAAACATAATTATAGACTAAAAATATTTACATTACAAAATATCGTTTAAAAAATCCTCCGCGTCATTGCCGACTGGGAAGGTTCCCAGAATGCTGGCTGTGTTGCCACGTTGGACGGCGATACTTATTCTTTGGGCCAGAAAATAGCCAGCCTTCTGGTCCTGAGAAGCATCGATTAGACGTTTAGCAATGTCTCTATAAAGGCGGCGAGCACTCGGACCCCATGACCCCAGTGTCTCAACCCCAAAAGGTTCAAATATGTAATCACCTGCTAGGTTAGCATATTTACGCCGTTTAAAGCCTTCAGCCGATGCAGCAGCAGCGCCGGCACATCCGGATGTGCTTGGAAGGTGTGAAGGTGCTAAGGTGTCAACGCATGTAGCGTCCCACACCAAAGAAACACCAAAAAAATTATCGACGGCTACTCCACAGGTGCAATGATGCGGGGATACACAAGGTGTACCCAGCCGAAGGCAAGTGCCAATGCGGAAGGTAGTGTCGTCCAACATTGTACCGATGTTGGGCGATGGGAGCGCCTGGATCCATAACCCTGACTCCCATTCTCCAACAGCTAGTAGGCGTGCACGCTCTGAAATATTGACAGAAGTGTCAATTAGTGTATTAATTCTCAATTTACAGAGCGGTGAATCCCACAGTCGCTGTGAGCCTAGGCGTGAGGGCAGGTCAGTGTCGGGGCAAGACATCCTCCAAGCATTTATGGCATCGGTCTTGCATCGCACCTCGGAATCAATCAGTGTATTTGACAAAATTTTCCTGACTAATTCTTCAGTGCTATGGACCGACGACAGAAATGCTGGCAGACTGACATCTGTGACTCTGCGAATACCTAGCCCGCCCAAGCGAACTGGAAGAGACGCTTGGACCCAGGCCCGGTCATTAATATTTACATTTAAAATTTTACACAAAGAATTTTGTATTAAGTTGTCTAGTCTGCCCAACATTTCTACATTTTTCCAAAATTGTCCTGAACGGAGGGCATGTGTAAATTTGGGTACGAAAAGACAAAAACGAAGAATAGTGAAAGCTGAATGAATACTGATATTACATAGACTATCAATAACCTGATCAAAATTTTGAATTTTTTCCTCGATAAAAGTGGAAGCCATCTTCTAAAATCGGGGACCCTAGGAGGCGTAAAGAAGTTTTGTCCAAAACTTTTATGTTGGGGGCCAGACAGTTGAATTTGGAGATTGTTGTTAATTTATCTGTGTTTTCAGATATAAAAATCTCACATTTATTCGGGTTCAGTTCTAAGCCAATTGACTGAAACTCGTTCTTTATTAGGGCTAAATCTTGTAAAACTGTCTCTAACATTAGTTGTTTAAAATCATCTATCAGAAAAATTTTGAATTATTAGGTAAGGAATAGGTTTAATGATTTTTTATCATGGAAAATGGAAAAAGAAAGCTACTTCGAATTCAGAAAATAAACTTCTACCATATTTCGAAGACCAGTCGAACAAATATAACAGGCCAATAAAATTAACGAAAATCTCGGAATTCTTCCAATCAGGCTGGAAACTAGTACTAACTTATATTTATACTCGTACATCCTAAAAGTTGTGTCAAAACAAACATAAGGTAGGGTGTCCGCATCTTTTAAAATTCGAGGTCAAAAGGTCACAAAAATCGTTTTCAGCATATATCTCGTTTTCTATGAGTTTCTCGCTATTTGTATGTGTCCCAATATTGTAAGTAGAGGATTAAATTTCCTGCAATTTAATTTTTTTTACCGTTTTAACCGCTTTCGAGATACAGAAACCGCGACTAAACCTATTGGCTAAGAAATTATGTAATATCAGTGTACTTATTTAATGAAAAAAAAACAACCATTGTTGACGCGTGCAGTTGAATAATACATAATTACTAGACTTCCCTGAACTTCTACGACTAACCTTCCCTGAACTTCTACGACTATTTTAAGACCAAAATTTGTTAAATTCCCTGTTACTGAAACTTCGCTGTCCGTCCATCCGTCAGTCTTTTTTATATAAAAAAAATTAAGTAATAAAATTAATTCACGGACACACTACGAAACAATTTGTAGGGAAATTATAGGATAGCTAATAACTTCGTAGATATGTACTTTTTTATGGCAGGATTATACGTGAATTTAGTATAAATTTATACCAAATATCGTTGTTTGTTTCAAATTTCGTTACAAGTATAAGAAAATCAGAGGCAAATATATTTTTTTAAGCATCTCAGTTGAGGAGCCAGTTAAAATGTGCCATATCTCCTAATCTACTCATTATAAATTACTGAATCTTATCCTACAAAACTAATATGCATACTACTAAATGATGACGAAATTGAGCATTCATTGAACTACTACTTTTTTGAAAAATGACGACTCGTATATTATGGTCTGAGGAGCCACATATAACTTATGTATGATAACTTTTTTAATTTTGTAAGTAGTACTAAACTCAGATTTTGTCTACTAACTACTCTCGAATGCTACAAAATCATACCTAATTTTGGTAAATATTCATCCATGATTTTCCTAGTTCTGAAGAGCTTTATGTTCTTATAACTTTTGAAGTATTATACTACAAAATCGAGGACTGAGGCTACAAAATTTTTATACTTACTACTAAATACCTATATAAATTTCATTAACACGTTGATCGCCATGGTGGGTCAAAATGACCGGCACCTCATCTATCCATTGGGGCCGCGGGGGGTCAAAGTGACCGGCACGGCAGACCCTAATTTGTGAAGCCCGTTCAGGCCGTAGCCTGCAAACTCTGCGTATTCATCCATAAAATATGACCGGCGCGGCCCTAACGAACACCTGTTTGGTTTTTTATTTTTTTTATGGTATACCTACTTTTTGGACTAAAAGAAAATAAAAACACAATATTACGAATCAAAAATTTTAATTTTGTTTTAAACATATGCGTAATTTGGCATAATGACAAGATATGAAAAAAAAAGAGTTTCGTGAAGTGAAACAAGCTATAAAAATCTAATTTTATTTGCCATTTCAGTGGCATTTGTCAAAACATAGTCGACATAGATGGGGATTTCCGGGACAAATAGTACAAAACCAAGAAACCTTTTTCGTTTTGTTTTTGGCCCCATTTCTTCCATATAATTGTACATTCGTTTTGTAACAATCGCGACAAAATTTTCTTGTTGACACTGCTGAACCTTCCTTTTTCTTCAGCTCATGCTTTTGTCTTCTAGGTCGTGGTGTGGTGGGTATAGTATGTTCTTGACTGCCCTGAATCAACTGTTTTGCTAACAGTCGTCTAAAATCAACGACAGAGATTTTCTTTTTGCTTGTACTCTGATTTAGTACTCTCGCATTTACTACTGCAGTATTGAGTAACAATTCGATACCGAGTTTCTTGTACCACTTTAGTGTCTTTCTCAGAGGAGTCGAATAAGCACTCATTTGGTCAGACAAGTCAACTGCTGCCTTGGCTTTATTATAATCGATCACGATCTTCGGCTTAATTGCTTCAATCCCTCTTTTGTTCTTTTTTTTTATAAATCCTATAGAGTGTTTTGTTGATAGCAAGCGGAGCTGGGGTATGTTTTGCGAGTATGAAAAAGACATCACCCAATAGAAGTACCTAGGTACGGCACATGTAACATTAACAGACCTAATAAAACTTCCTAATCTGAGTTATGAAATTAGATAACCTAACCTTTGGAAGAGTTATATTATAAGGCAAGGTAACGTTTTCATCCAAACTTCCAAAACAAATATTAAATTACATCTCGCTACAACAGTAACAAGAGTTAATAATTAATATCCTACCGACCATGTTTTACATTGTGTATTTCTAAAACAGAATAATGAAGGACTACAAACAGGAGCCTGTGTTTATATTGAAAGTAAGAGCCGGAGGCAAATTAGAATATCTAATTAATGTTATATTTGCTTAGCACACCTTCTTCTCTAAGCTTGAGTAAGTTATTAATTCTGACAATAAAAGAGTAAGTAGGTACAGTTCGCGAGGGATAAGCGGAGCTTTGCATTTGTGTGAGTGACCACGAAAAGTAGAATAAAAACACTTTTGTAGCTGTGTGTACAACACATGTGTGTGTAAAAGAGGTCACATATACGTTCAAGTACACTGCACTCAACAAATACAAAGCTCCGCTTATCCCTCGCGAACTGTACGTGACTGATTGATAGACATCATCATCATCATCCACCGAGCCTTTTCCCAACCGGCTCGGCTTTCTAGTCTTAACTGCTAACTGTTTTATAACCTAATTCCCCTACAACATCCCTTTTTTTTATATTGGTTCATCAGCATTTCAGCCCATTAGACAACCACTCCTTAGGCTTAGGCCTCCCCCTACGAGGGGGAAATCACCGACATTATACCACGCTGGCCGGACGGGGTGGTATAGGGTTTTATGTGGAGTTTACCTTCTCTTAACATACTTCGATAAACATACTTTTACTCGTATATTTCTAAATACATACTAAATATTATATAAAAAATACCCAAACTCCGAAACAAACACAATTTGTAGATCACACAAAATACGTAATCCAAATACAGGCACGTATCTCCTAATACAGGCATTACTTGCTTAAAAGGAGGGTTCAATCACTAAAAATAAGTGTAATTGTGTAACTGACACACAATGGCGTAATGTGCGACCTCGAAACTTTTAAAGATTAGAACGATAAACAATATTTGTTTACATTGGTAGAAAGGCAAAGAACGCATCTTCTAAATATAATACTCTATGCTCCAGATACTTTTTAAACTGACTTCGACGCTTGGCGACCGGGCTATTGGACAAATAAAACGTTCGAGTAATCTAGCTTTGGCCTTTTCAAGAAGATACCGAGTGGCAAATTAGATAAGTAATTTATGTTAATAATCTTAATGCGAAAAATTGTTTTGAAGTATTTCCGCTCCATTTCTTATTCCAAACGTAATTCTATTAGAGGTATAATCTTCAAAAATGAATGAACGGTAAAACGTTAAATTTATTTTTTCTTACGTTCTGTACACAATCTACAATCCGCCAGCGCCCGCCATAGGGAATGCTTCCGAGTGCGTTTATTAAATGTGATCAATTAAAGTAACACCAGCAACTTCAATGTCAGGAAGAGAGTGTGGTTGATATATATTAGAAGAAGTAAAAGTAATAGTCTTTAAGATTATAATTCACGAAGGATTACTACATGCAGCAACACCGCTATTTGATATCCGCCAGCCAGTCCATTAATCCATGACAACCATAGACCAACGCGGTCGTCGTATACGCTGTCGCCGTATACGATGACAACCCATCCCCTTTCTTTTTAAGAACCAGTCTGTCCACGCAAGGAGGTTACTAACTAACATTTTTTTTCGTCTATCTGATGTATGTGTGTTCCGGGCTAGCTGCCACAGTTTTTATCCGATCTTCACGAAACTTAGCACAATGTTCCTTGATTGAATACAATTGGTTGGTATATTCTGCATTAAAAATATAATTGCCCATTAGTTTATACTAAACTTAAATACATTTTCAGTATATAGATTCTGAAGGAATTAAATATAAGCGTCTGTTTAGTTCTAAAGATGATAGTAACTAAGGAAAGAATTAACCAGGTTAATATAAATGAAATGTTACATAAAAATTAAATACGAACGGTATAGAATATAGAATAGATAGAAAACTCTTTATTGTACACCAAAATTACAAAAATAAGAATAAATAATAGATCCCAGAAATTGTTATGTACAATGGTCGGCCTTATCGCATACAGCGATCTCTTTCAGGCAACCTTTGGATGGACTGGTATGATGTTCACTTGTGGGTGATGGTACAATACAGCAGTTAAAATAGGTTCATAACAAAAACAAAATATTTACTAATACAGTAAACAAAATAAACTTATGGAGCTAAAGATGCCAAATAGTGGTCCTTTACCTTAGTCCTAAACGAATTTATGGTTGGAGCTCGTCTAATTTCCACTGGGAGTGCATTCCACAGTCGTATTGCTTTAATAGTGAATGATTTCTCAGTAAAGATGGTACTGTGGCTTGGCATCTCCAAAGTCAAATTCTCGGATGACCGCAAGGACTTCGTATGTGTGTCACAAAGGAAGTTAAAGCGTTCCTTAAGATAGGTGGGAGTAGAAGGATGGAACAAAATGTTATAAAGTAAGGCTAATATATGTTTATTCCTACGAAGACGAATGGGGAGCCACTTGAGTTTGTTGCGAAATTCATATACGTGATCATATTTGCGTAAGCCAAATATGAATCTTATACAAAAATTTTGAAGGCGCTCAAGTTTATCCAGTTACTGTTCGGTGAGATCAGGATAGCTGATATCTGCGTAATCCAAAATAGGAAGAAGGAGCGAATGGAATTAGTGGAGATTGGTAGGAAGTTTCGCAACCTTCTCAAAAAGTACCTGTGGCAACCGTGACCATTCAACTTTTGCAACCAACCGTTGACTGCCAATTAGAATTATTTGTGCCTTATTTGGGTTCACAGTAAGACCATAATTCAAGCTCCACTCAGAAATCCGGTCCAGGTCCATATTTATTTTACTAAAAGCCTCTGTCAATTGACTCAAAGGAGCTTGTGAGTATATCTGTAAATCATCGGCGTAAAGGTGGTAGGATGAATTTAGTTTATCGGTGATGGAATTTATAAAAATTGCGAAGAGTAAAGGAGATAAAACGCCACCTTCTGGTACACCAGCGGTCGTCCCGCACCATGAAGAATAAGATTCTTCAGCGCGTATACGCTGCCGGCGACCAAACAAGTAACTACGAAACCATGCAATAGCCGTTGGAGATATGTTAATAGAGCTAAGTATACCAAGCAGAATGTCAAAATCAACAGAGTTAAAGGCATTACTGAAGTCAAGTAAGGCGAGGAGAGTGAGTTTTCCACCATCCATGCCCAGTCTAACATCCTCAGTGATGTTGACTAGCGCTGTGGAGGTACTGTGTCCAGGTCGAAAACCAGATTAGAATGAGTTGAGGAGTGAATTTTTGTTGAGGAATGAACTTAGTTGAGCATGCACATTTCTCTTAAGGACTTTGGATAGGAATGGTAGAATGGATATAGGACGGTAATCAGTAAACGAGGAGGGTTTGGGTTTTTTAGGTAGCGGTATGATCTGTGCATCTTTCCAGGAAGATGGGAAAATTCCACTGGTTAGCGATTTAGGATATCACACAGGACGGGAAGGATTTCATCTAGGAGTGATCATATTCCTACTGACACAGTCGTTGCCAATAGCCTTAGAAGTAATTGCCAGTATGCTTTTCTTAACATCACAAGCGGACAATTGGTTGAAAGCGAACGGTGAATAACTAGGAGTTGGGCTTGCTGAAAGAAATTGCAAAGTGCTAGTTTTATTGACCCCATTTAAGGCAGGAGAATATGAGAAATGTGAATTAAGCGAATTTAAATCTAAGTCTTTTGGAATTATACTTTGATTTGACTTTCCAACTCCTAATGTGTTATGAAACTTCTAGACTTTCACCGAGTCTCGGTTATCAACAGATGCGTGAATGTATTGGCGTTGTGCTGTCCTACACACCTTATTGCAATGATTTCTTGATTTCTTGATACCTAGTTTTAGCTGCAGCCTTTTTAGCAATTAGGTCTTTGATGTCTCGAGTAAGCCACGGTGAAGGCATATGCTTCACTTTGATAGCCCGGAAAGGAGCATGTACGTCATAAAGTTGTATTATTTTTTCAGTTAGAATATCTACTTTGTTATCAATACAGCTTGAGGCAAAGAGAGGTGTCCAGTCTATCATGCTAGCATCGTGACGGAGCCTGAGTGGGTCAATACCGTTGAAATTGCGCTGTATTATTATTTTATGTCGACACTTAGGTGGCCGGATCCGGTATGAAAGGTAGAGTAGGTCGTGGTAAGAAAATTCATCAGCTGCATGCTGACCATACTTAGCCACGTGATGAAGTGAAGAAACAAAGATAAGATCAATAAGGCTAGGAATACAGTTAGGAAAGTGGTGAGAGAGAGACAGTAAGAGGTAGGATAGAAAGGTTGCAAGATTCTGTGATGTTCTTGAGAGAGGAAGAACGGGAATTGTTTAGAAGGAGACACGTGTTTAGATCGCCCATAAGGATTGTTTGGCTGTAGGATGGAACTAGAGATTCTAAAATATTTTCAAATGTGGAAAAATAGTTTACTGTTCTAGATGGGGAATAGTATACTCCAAGTAAAACTTTAGCATGGTTGAGTTCCAACTCTAAAAAAATGTGTTCACCAGAGTCAGAAGGCGGTGGCTGTGGCGACATGCAGACAATACTGTATGGGATATATGAGCGCAAGTATATAGCAACACCTCCATAACCATCTCGGTCTTTCCGAGTACGATCATTCCTAATAAGCTGGTAACCTGGCAGGGCGTAGGAGGAAGAAGACAGACAAGGTTTTAGCCAAGATTCAGACACCAGAATGGCATGAATATTCTTACAATCAAACGTCGACAGCATATCCTGGAAGTGAGCAGGAATACGTTGAGCGTTAACGTGAACTACGTTAAAATTCTTGGGGACATCCGAGAACACCGACTGGAGCGTATCCGCAAGTGATGGCAAGCTAGTAAAACTGTCATTGAGGCTGCTTGCAGTGTGAAAACTGTCACTACTACTATCAGAATCGTGCATTATGTACGTATATGTTAAAAATTAGGTATATATAAATTGTATGTATATAAAAAATAAAAATAAATAAGCATAAAAATAAAAATTGAAAATTACCACTGGCTTAGCCTGTATACATTCCATCTGCCAGCTGCGTGCCAGAATATAGTAGGCATTTTTAAAATTGCTTAATTATATGTAACTATTAGGTAATAAGCTACCAGGAAAGGTACCTACTAGATCACTTTGAACATACAGATAAAAGAAAACTATAATTAAATGTACCTACACCAAATAACAAACGCAATATCGTTGGGTAACATAGCAGGTAAGTACAATAACAGTTACACAGAGTATCTACGTATTATGTTACAAATAATAAGATACAGATACTGGAACGCAGTGAGTATTAATACCAATACGTAGTACTAGTACGTATATTACGCGAAGCAAAATTAAAATTTAATAAATGTCTAGTTACTGCTGCATAAGCTGCTTCAGTTAAGTTAAATACTCTTTATTTTACATTGGACACAAACAATAAAAGGTAAAGAAAAACACATGCTTTAATGGGCTTAGAAGCGATCACTTCCAGCAACCTTTGGGTATGGCGGAATCGTTCTCGCATTATCTTTTTCAGAGTCGGTTATAGCTTGAATAGTGCATGGTAGTGTTTCAATAGGATATTATTTATATGTACCTAGTTCAGTAGTTACTTAATGCATTTTCGATATACGTCCAATCCATGTCACTAATACTGTTGAGAGCGTGACGTCACATACCAATTAGGGATATGGGCATATCCATCATAGTAAGGCCGCGGCCGCTCATACGTCTATTGCCGAGCGACTCTGGTTAGCACACATGAATTTCCAGTGGCGCCCATAAATGGATTCCGGCACTACGCAACGAACGTAAGAGCACTCACGGATGTAGAGCCATTAATTAGATTTCTAAAGCCTCAAAGCGGAACAAACAGTTTTAATGCATAATAAAAACAGGTTGCTTAAGGATATCACATCCTTGAAAGCAAGCCTGGCCGCAATGGACTTAAAGATGGAAGCGTCAGAACGCACTGTTATACGAAGGTTTGAAAACAGGTTTTTAAAAAAACACTTAAAACTTTGAAGGACCTTTAATAGAATAGGAAGGCCTTTATATAAAGATTAGGATACTGGGATCCTTAAGCAACCGCCCGAGAAGAGAGTTCAATACAGACTGAAGTGTCGCTCAGCTACCGAGCAGAGCGAGGGAGTGATAAATGAGAGTCAGCATAAAATATGGTATCACGGCTCTAAGGGTAGCATAGTATGGATATAACACCTCCCCCTTTAAGAGGAGACTTTGGGGTAAAATTTAAACAAAGTCTCTGTTAAATCCTGGTTCTGAGTGAGATACTGTAATTTAATTTTATTTTCTTTATTAATGTCGTCTAAGTCTATGTTATTTAAGTGAATAGGGGGCACATCATTCGTTAAACTATCTAGTTTTAGCGAGTTACAACATGAGTCATTGATTAAATTAAAGTTTGGCATATGGTTTATAGGTGAAGTAATATTTAACACATAAAATTTTGGTATTAACGTGGTGCTCTTACAATATCCAATACAACTGTTTGGAATATGTAGTATTCCGGTACCTAGTATAGTTGTTTCTAGCATATTTGAATTTAAACAATCTATAGAAATTTTGTTACTGTCGGATTGTATGTAAATCCATTTATTATTTATCAACGGTTTCCAAATATCCAGTTTTCCAAAAAGAGTTTTGGTTTCACATTGTTCGGGTTTTTGATTGTGCACTTTAGCTAGTAGTTCACTTTCACATGTAAGTTTTGCGTCGGTAGAATACACATTTTCAATATCACAAATATAGTCTCCAGGTCTTATAACTTTACACTGTTCTAAGGTATCTAAAAAACAGTAGTGAGATTTGTCTTTGGTCATTGCTATATATCTAGAATTTGGAATGATTAAACTAAAGGAATTAGATTCTCTAACATTATGTGGAATGGGCAATGCAATACTATGGAACAATATATATTCTTTAGTGTTTACCAATGGCACTTGTAGTATGAACATTAACTTGTGGCTCTTGAAGTAACACGCTAACTTAGAAATACTTAAAATAAAGTGTACGGCATTAATGTCTAATGTAACAGGGAGTTCGAGGTCACTAGATATGTGTCGGTAGATATTGGCAAGCTCTCTATATAGTTGAGTTGGTGTTATGATTGACGGGTGCAACAAATTTTGACCGCTAAACAGAATAGCGTTAACTATGTCTTCCAATTGAAAAGATAAAGTAAGTATAGAGGTCTCTAATGCATTTAAAATTTCGTTAACGTTGCTGGCTAATTGGAGTCCATTTGTAATTTCTGAAATGTTTCCGATGAAAAGAGAGTTTGTCAATAGCTTCGTTTAAATTAGCTTCGTTGTATCTAATTGCGTCGTCTTCGTTAAGGGTACCAAATATTTGTTTTAAAGCTGTTCCTATACCTCCGAACCATGCGCCGCGTTTGGTTCGGTTATCTACCAAGTGTGAAATCGAGTTAAATTCCTTGTTCAAATCATGAAAACGAGCTGTCAATGGTTGTAAGACATTGTGGCATTCTGCCATAACTTGTATGATTCGAGTTTGGTTGCATAAATATTCAGAGGTTTTTAAGGCAAATTCAATGTTGTGTATTTGTGGTTCAAAGTGTGAAATATCGATAGGAATCAATATTTTTAATTGTACATTATTAATTTTAAGTTTACCAAGATGATCGAAATACAGCCCAGAGCTTGTAGTAATCGGCTGGACGAAGTCTTGAGGGGATTGACCTCGAACAAGACTGGAATTAATAACTAGTGTTAAAAGTAAGGTAAGAAATCTCTTAATAGTATTACTAGCATAAGGTAAGTTAACTTTAATACTAATCTAATTTATTTACAGATCTACGGCGACGTCAGCGGGTTTCACTTGGTCAAAGTGATGGGTGACATGACGTCGGTTAATGAGTAAGGTAAGTGTATTATTGCCATTTATTTTGACAATCTTATATGGCCCTTTCCAAATAGGGGAAAGTGCTTTGCGTAGTCGCAAATGGTTTTTTAAGTAAACGTAATCGCCGGCCTTGTAGGTAGTCGGACGGGTACGGGTATCGTAATACCTTTTGGAAGATTCTTTAGATTTCCTTATAAATTCAAGGGCTTTTTCTTTAGAGTACTTCAGTCTACTCTGTAACATACGAGCATAATCTGGATATGTCGCACCGGTAGGTTCGGTGAACACAGAGTTTGGAATAAATGGTTTGGTACCAAATATTAATTCATAAGGTGTATAATGTGTAGTGGAATGTATGGTTGTATTGTAGACGAGCATGGCTGTGTAAACGTAACGAGGCCAGTTCGTCTGTTCTTCATTAATGTAGGATTTAAGATATTCCTTAAGAGTCGAGTGACTTCTCTCTAGAGCTCCTTGGGTATGCGGGTGGTACGGAGAAGACCAAAGGATTTTTATTTTCAGGAACTCGCAAGTCTTTTTAAAGAGATCTGCAGTGAAGTTAGTGCCCTGGTCGGTAAGTATTGTTTTTGGGATGCCAAAAATAGATATATAAAGGAGGAGACACTCGGAAGTTTCTTCTGCTGTTGTACTGCGGATTGGATATGCAGAGGAGAATTTCGTAAGGTCGTCTTGTATAGTTAAGATATACTTGAGTTTCGCTGGACCAGCTTCGGGAAGAGGACCAACGACATCGAGGGATATTCTCTGGAAAGGTTCTGTTGATTTGGTGGTTATCTGCATGGGTGAACGATTTATTTTTCTAAGAGCTTTATTCTCTTGGCAGGATTTGCATTGTTTTACATAGGATTCAATATCGCTACGCATTCCTTTCCAGTAAAATCTTTCTTTAATTCTACTATACATTCGGTTAGAACCAAGATGACCTGCAATTGGTATGTCGTGATTGTTGGCGAGAATTTTCTTTATTTCGGTTGGAGTTGGATATAGGACGTTATTATGATATATCTTAATTAAGATATTGGTGTCGTGAAAGAGGTAAGCAAGGATGTTGTGAATTTTAATAAACGAGTGTTTCTCGAATGGATTTCTTAGATCTGAAATGCCTATTTCAGAGGCATTATCGTAGTGGGTCAGCTGATTTCTGATAGTCCTTAGTGTAGTATATATTTCAGGATATGACGTTTCATCAAAATAATGTACCTTCGTGAATAATAAGTAAATAACTTTATTATTGCGTTGTATTTTTTGGAATGAAAAAAGTTCTTTTTCAGAGTTCAGCAGCAGAGTACTTGTTTCAGGGTCGTTTAGAATATCTTGGATATAAGGGTTGGATTCATCCAGGTCAATGGAAGTAGGTATAAGGATAATGTTCGATGAACATTTCATTAGATTTTCGTTATGCTCTTCTATCTGTGTATTGAAGGATCGGTTTTTGTCTGTTATGGTTTTCAGGAAATTACTATAGTCGTCACTGGTAGAATTAGAGTTGGAGCTTGTCGATGGTTGAGGATGTTCTTCTGCGATTTCATCTGTCTGGATGTCGGGGATAGCTAATGGCGAGTCAAGGTCGGATAGAGGAACGAGGTTTTCCGCGTCAATATCAATATTATCCGGATCTGGATGGGATAGAGGTAAGTCATCTAGGTTAAAGGAAGGTGGGGTAAGTATTAGATCTTCTAGGTCACTATCTAGCTCACGAATAGGTTCTGGGTTTTCGTGTTGAACCGGGTTTACGGGGAAACGCGATAGGGCGTCGGCGTTAATGTTGATTTTACCCTTCTTGTATTGGATATCATATTCGAATTCCTCTAGCTTTAAACGCCAACGGATAAGTCGTGATTCAGGGTCTTTACAATTAAACAGTCATTGTAACGGCTTATGGTCTGTGAGGATTTTAAAGCGGTGACCGTACAGGTAAGGTCGGAAGGTTTTCGTACCGAAAATTATAGCGAGGCATTCTTTTTCTGTGACACTGTAGTTACATTCTGCTTTATTTAGTGTACGTGAGGCATAGGCTATAGGGCGGTCCTGTCCAACAGGGCCCTGGGACAGTATTGCTGATATGGCATAATTAGAGGCATCGCAGGTTAAGAGGAATGGTTGAGTAAAATCTGGATATGCAAGGATTGGAGCTGATACGAGTCTGGTTTTTAGGGTTTCGAAAGCAAGTTGTTGTTCATTTTGCCAGTTGAACGGTGTATCCTTTTTTAACAAGGATGTAAGGGGTTTGGCCATCTTGGCGAAGTTGGGGATGAATCTCCTGTAATAGGATACGAGACCCAAGAACGATTTGATGTCTTTGGGCGATTTTGGAATAGGAAATTTGGTTACGGCTTTGGTTTTATCAGGGTTTGGTTTAACCCCGTCTTCACTAATGATGTGTCCTAGATACACAACTTCTTTACGAAGAAATTCACATTTTTCTGGCTGTAGTTTAAGGTTAAATTGGCGGAGCCTGTCAAAGACAGTTTTAAGGTTACTGATTTGGGAAATTAAGTCATGGGAGTATATAACAATGTCGTCCAAGTAGACAAAACAGCGTGCCCCTTGGAGACCTGAAAGGCAGCTGTTCATCAGCTTCTGGAACGTGCTGGGCGCGTTCCTGTGCCCGAAAGGCATTCGGGTAAACTGGAAATTGCCCTGGGGCACCGAAAACGCTGTTTTGGGAGCGTCCTCTGAGGATATTTGGATTTGGTGGAACCCACTAGTGAGGTCCAAAGTCGAAAAATATTTACTATTTCCCAACTGGTCGAGGATTTCGGAAATTTGTGGGATAGGGTAGGTTTCCCCTATGGTTATATCGTTGAGTTTACGGTAATCTATGACTATGCGCCATTTAAGTCTACCTTCAGAGTCTGTTTTTTGGGAACCACCCATATCGGTGAGCTCCATGGTGAAAAGGAAGGTTCTATAATGTTCTGATCAAGCATCTTACTGATTTGTACTTCTACTTGCTTCTTGTGGCACTCAGGGAACAATCCTTGATAACTAGGGGATTCAAGGTCAGTTCAGTTTCCTTTTATTTACGCTAAACATACTGCCGAAGATTGTATAATTTGAAGGTAAATACTACAAAACATTATCATCACACAAAAACCGACTTTAAATTACTTACCGAAATACCAAATATTTGTCGGAATGGGAACAAATTGAAATGGGTCCATACGGTACGCAGTAGGTAATTTTCAAATATACAAAATCAAGGAATATTGAGGCTCGTAATATAGAAGTTGCATTATATTAAGTGGTGTGGTTGGTTCGATCGTCTTGTGCATCCACAGAGCACGCATTTCGGAGCTGCGGTTCACATCGAACGCTGTGCGCGAACAAAATACTAATAATTTCTTCTAGTTAGACACTTAACAAACTGAAATTTTGTTTAAGAATGCCGAGGGCCAAACTAACAGAGGGACAAAGAGAGAAGAGAAATTTGCGAGAAAGAATGCGAAAAGCTAAAATAAAAAGCGATCCTGTGTTGAGAGAGGAACATTTAAGAAAAGATAGAGAACGTGTAAGAAGACAGAGGGCTGCACTAAAGAAACAACCTTCCCGAACCAGTGCTTCAGTGACTAATGATTCAACAGAATCACTTCGGGAAAGTCAAGTAAATTATCCTACTTTTCAAGACAGAATAAGACCTCATAGCCCACAGCCATTTCGACCCAATGATCGATGTAATAATAGTCCTGAACTGAGTATTGATGTAATAATAGCGAGGAGTACTCATTTTATACGTAGAAGCAGTCTTCTAAATATATCACCTATACAAACACCAAGTATAACTTCTATAAATTCAGAAGAATCAACGTCACGCCCTAACAGTCCAAACTCAGATTCGTCCCTTACAACGTAGGTACGAAAGTTCAATCAAGGCATTCAAAAATAAGTTCCATAAAATATCAAAAATCAAAGCTCATCAAATACTCATGCAATTTAAAAAAAAAACAATTGAACGAGGCCAATTGAACAATTGAACAATTGAACGAGGCCAATAAACAGATAAGGATGTACTACACAAAGACTATGTCAAGAATTAATAGTATATACAGATGTATAAGTGAGATAAATCCCAAAGAAGTCAAATCCCAAACCTGCAAAAACGTATCCGTAAGATTATCATTCAGTTTCTTGAAGATGGCAAATCTTTGCTCAGTTGAAAGATATACTGTTGAAGTGAAAAAGCAAAAACGCACGCCAATGGGCGTTTTCACATTGCACGATAACGACACGCGATATCGTGATATTATCGTCACGATAATTTGCATTCTAACTTTTAAGGCTGATTTACACAGGGCCAGTTACTGACTCCGAATTCGAGACAAGTCAGCGCTGACCCGAGAAAAACCCTATGTACATTGATTTGAAGTCAGTACAGCGGTGGGAGGTCAGTGCTGACTTGTCTATTCGCACACTATTTTGAGGTCAGTCGGCGCCCGCAGCAACCCGCGCCAGTCGTAAAAACCACGTGTAAACGGACAAGTCAGCGCTTGGTCAGTCACTGCCGCTGTGATGTAGGGTGACGTCACGTCTAGTTAGAAATAGCTCGTAAACTAAGCGAAGACGAAACCTTCCAATTGGTGTAATTGTGTGGCGAAAACGAATGCCTATGGGATATAAAATCTCCAAATTACCGCAACAAAAAATGCGTGCAACAGCGTTGCGAAATATTATTCGGTTTTACCCAAATTCGTTTATTTTTAGATAAATCTTTTTCAAACATTTCTGCTAACTCATTCAAGAGCAAAATTGATAATTTTTTTAGCAAGTAACTTAATCGTTGTTTCTTCTGGTTTTGCGAATTCATTTTTCTTTCTCACTGACTTCACAAACGTGTGCTCACTATGAACAGCTTACCACGACTACTGACCCCATATAAACAAATGAAGTCAGTATCAGCGTCTACACTGGCGCCGATACTGACTTGTGCACTGACCCTGTGAAAACCTGCCTTAAAGTTACTGCTGCTACTCACGATATTGTGGACGATATCGTGTAATGTGAAAACGCCCAATATCAGCATTTTCATATTCCATCTTGCACGACTAAGTGTCCACATACCTCTTCGATGACTTGTAGAAACTTACCATAAATATTTCAATGATATTGACATCTTCGCTTCATCCAAAAACCAATTTAAAAGTCATGATACTGAAGTATTATCTGCTTTGTTATCCTCGTTCATTTTGTTTATTTTAGTAAATTATCTATCTTACTATCTGTTAAATTCAGAGACATATTGTAACTCTTTTGTAAAGGTATAGGTACTTATGATTATTTTAAATTACAAATTACAAATATACCTTTGTAGATTTAAGCAATTTACAATTTCAATATACATACCTATACCTACCTATGCTCATGTGTTTTTGGAACAATGTTCCGACCTGTCTGTCTCTTCATATTTAAATGAATTGGTAAATCCGCGAACAATGGTGAGGGTTATTATTAGTGTTTTGCCAGAAGTAGGTATATTTTATTTTCTAGCCATATAATCAGTATATTAGCGTAAGATGGTTATTTTAAAATGTGTTCATTTCCTTAAGCATATTTTGGGTAATGTTTTGCCTGGTGGCAAAGTTCGCGTATTTTACGATACCTATTTAGTGCTGATATAAGCTATAAAAACCATATAGAACTTAGTTCAAAACAACATGTTACATTATGTAAACAAGACAAAGTAGGTAAAGACGTAATTAAAGTACTTTTTACTCCTTGCTCAAGTACTTATGACTATCTGGGAATTACATTTTAAATATTTTTACATTGTTCGCAGTTGTTTTAAATCAACAATGTTTGACGGTAGATCCATGCAATAATCTTTATCCATCTATCTGCATCGATCGGTACATGCACTTACATGGATCTTTAGGTAGGTATACTATACCTACTTCTGCATACTTTGCCTTCTGCTTCCTTGTTCAGAAACCTATTGTGAAAAAAGTAAGTAAGTATCACTTAGATTATGTAGTTGCCCAAAGGTTTATAAGTACTTAACTAGCTGACCCGGCTCTGTACCGTGACAGTCCAAAAAGCTTCATGGGAATGATTATGCCGTGAAAGGGGATAAAATCCTTAGTGAATGATATATGTACAAGTAATTGAAAATCTTTTATATATGTTTCACCTATTACCTGTGTTTAATTTTAATAAAAGGTAGGGTAAACTCCCCAATTATTGGCATTTTAGTAGTGAGCTCGTCTCAAGCCGAAATTCAATTACCATAAAATCTCATTGACTGCTTCGTTGGCGTGGTCGGTAGTGTATCCGCTTTCGACGCCGGAGTCTCGGGTTCGATTCCCGGTCGGGACAAACTTTGTGTGATGACACATACGTTTGTACCGAAGTCTGCATGTTTCCTATGTATAATATGTATGTATTTACAAAAAAAATGTATATAAGTATTTATATCAGTGTATCTAGTACTCATATCACAAGCTCTGCTTAGTTTGAGACTAGATGGCGTTGTGTGGATTGTCCTAACATATTTATTTATTATTTATTTATTTACGAAAGCTAGTAGACAAAACATGTGACAGAATCAAAGTAAATACTTAAATTTTCGTATTTATAATCGTTTGTATGTGATTGAATAGTATTAATTAAAAAAATTGTACTTACATCCATAACACTACAAAAATCTTATTATTGGCATATACTCGTCCAATTATTGGCACGTAATTAAATTAGGAAATAATGGCCTATGTCACTCGCCTAACAACCGCAAAAATACGTGACATCAGCTACAACTTAAAGTTGTAAATTAGTAAAAAATTAAATTAATTATTAAATTAAATTAATTAGTAAATTAAAAAAAAAAATTTGGATTCGAGTTTTTTTCTTTTCTTTGCATTTTCTGAGAACATTTACCATAGTAATGTATATATTTTTTTACATTATTAGAAAGAAGAGATTTCAACGAACAAAAAAACTCCCTGACTTTTTTTAAAAAGCTGATATTTTGACGTGAGAATTTTCGATTGAAAATTAGGGTGTTTTTTTCGATTTGAAGTCAAAACAAGGTGAAAAAATAAATATTTCAAATCAAAAAAATGACAGTCTTCGGGACGCCGGGCGCCACTGGACATACCCTCTGCTAGTAACCAGGGACGCCCGGCAACGGACGTTAGAACGGCCGCGGACTTCGGCCGCGGAATTAAAAAAAAAAAAAAAAAAAAAAAAAAAAAAAAAAAAAAAAAAAAAGAGTCTTCGGGACATAAAAAGGTAAGTTTTCACCAAATTAAAAAATAAAACCAAAAACTTGATTATTTGAATTTTTCACATAAATTTTGAGGTTATGTGAAAAAAGTCTAAATGCAAAAGTTGTAGGTCTCTTTATTACTTAAAACTTTATCATTTAATTTTTTTCCATAGGGCTTGTAGTTTTGCCGGAAATCGAGATAAACCGTTTTTTACCCTTAAAACTTACCCCCTTCCACTTCCCGACCTCAGATCGACCGTAAATTATTTTTCCCTTCATTTTTGTTATATTCTCGTCCTTTTGTAATGGGTTTCATCCTACTATGATTTTTTTTCATCTTTTACCATTTTCAAAGGCTTCAGCCCTAGTCTAGTAGTCTTAATTTGATTTATCCCTTTCAAAACTTGTCCTTCTTGTGTATACCTAGTTTGGGGAAGGACTAACGAGTCCAGCAATAGAAGCGTGAACGAGTTTCGGGTGGATGACCGAAAGGTGAGCATTAGAAAATATTTTTTTAAATAAGTAGATAGGTATATACCTACATCCTCATTTCGAAATCAATTTCGAATGTCGAATGGTTCTCGCCTATCGTATTTCCAGTTCTTGGTGAAAAATATGGTAGCGCTGATGCCTGAAGTTCGATACAGATGGTGCTGCCACAGAAATAATATTGTGCCTAATTGTGCCTACCTACACCTTCGAACAAATATGTCATTGTATTATAGGTATCATTGGCCCACCAAAAAACTTTGTGGCCTTCAATTGGCTGTTACGTAAAAAAATTACTAATATTCAATGTTTGTTTGATTTCAATCGGTTCATAAATAAAAAAGTTATTTCTATCTAAAGAATTATGTAAGTCAATAAAATTCTATAAATAACAGATCACTTGAATTGGCTGTAACTTTACATTATTATATTCATTATAGAATCATCATTAAAATATAATACAATTAGAAGTGATTGTGAAGCTTGATTTTCAGAGGTCGTAGTGCTAACACAAGTTAAAAACCTTAGCCATAGTTTCAAGTAGGATGGGTGACCACAATCTACATATATACCTACTATCCATATATCTGTATTAATTTATATACGAGTGTGGATTGAAAAGTAGTTGGCCTAACACTGATCCATTTAGTTCTAAAAATCAAATCTACCCACATTATTTAGTTCAGTTCAGACCTGTTAATTGTGTGAAGTTTGAAACGTGTGCGATAATTAGTTTTAATTTTATAAATTTATTGACAAAGCAATCTGACATCATTTCCGCAAATGGAGCAAATCGAGCAGCGTGCCGTCATTAAGTATGATGATATGGTCAGTACATTAAGGGATTGCGCTCTTTCATATTCATCCGTCAAAAAAATGGATAGCAGAATTCAAGCATGGTAGAGAGAGTGTGAAAGACGAACCCCGCTCTGGAAGGCCTTCGACGTCCACTACTGACGAAAATGTTAAAAAAATACTCGACTTAATTATGGGAGACAGCAGATTGAAAATTAGAGAGATAACAAGGTGTCTGCGAGGTGGGTTCTGCGACTGCTTTCAGTTGAGCAAAAAAGGATGCGATTGAATGTAGCACGCGACTGTTTGGAGTTATTTGAAGCTGATGAATGTGATTTTGTGAATCGTTTTGTTACTATGGACAAAACATGGGTTCATTACTGTACACCGAAAACAAAACAACAATTAAAACAGTGGAAAAGACCTGGTCCACCACCCCCCAAAAAGGCTAAGTCGATTTTGTCGGCAAGTAAGGTGATGGCTTCAGTATTCTGGGACTCGAAGCGTGTGATTATGGTTGATTATCTTGAAAGGGGTCAGACTATAAACTCTGATTATTACTGCACCTTACTACGTCGTTTACGAGAGGAAATAAAAGAAAAACGTCCAGGAATGATCAGAAGAAAAGTCCTGTTTCATCAAGATAACGCTCGTGTTCACACGTGTGTCCAATCAATGGCAGAAATTCACAACTGTGGCTTTGAACTGTTACCCCATCCACCTTATTCACATGAGCACCGTCAGACGTTTTTCTGTTCCCTAACCTAAAAAAGCACTTGAGAGGTCAAAGATTTTTGACAAATGACGAGGTCAAAGCAGCAGTAGACGCATATTTTGACTCTAAGGAAGAATCATTTTTTTTCAACGGGCTAAATGCTTGGAAGGGAAGATGGCAAAAGTGCATTGAACTTGATGGCGATTAGGTACGTTGAAAAATAAAAATAAATATATTTCATTTATTATGTATTTATTTTCTTGGTTAGGCCGATTACTTTTCAATCCACCCTCGTACCTACTACACATATAGTGGTGGGTGTTTAGGCGACCTACACAATCTTAAAGGTCCATGTCACTCTTACCTGCATGTGGTGCACCTGTCGATCAACAGATGTGGCTCTGCCTATTACGTTGGACCATCAATGTTAGGTACTGTCGAGATATTCGATAAGTACGATTACCTACCTAGGTACCTACCTACTTATATTATTAATTCTCGATGTACCTACCTACCGGTGAGCAGGTGACGTTGGAATTTGGATTAATCTCACACATACCCATCCTTGTTTAGTTCTTTTTTTAGAATTCAGATTGCTCGTCTCCATAACCTGATGAAGCGACATTTACCTACTTTCACGTGGACGGTCTATATTATAAACTAGTTTGGTTGATAAATAGATACATTTAATATTAATTTACCAAAGTCAATCACTAAACAGATACCTCTAAGTAATATTGAACAGAAAAATTTCACGTTGCAACGTAGATAATAACAAAGGCCATAGAATATTAGGTAAGGTACCTACGCCATCGAAACATTAGATTCTGATATGTGTTTAGTCCTTCCAACAGCACTTGACCTTCCTGGGTTTGGGGTCTCGTAAGATCTTTAGTCACCGGCGTTTTCTACAACACCGGCGGCGACGTCTACGACACCTACGTTTTCGGCGCCGTTTGCGCCGACGTCGGCGGCAGCAACAACCATCCCTAGGCTCCGGTTTAGGCAACCGTTCTATAAATCCTAGTGCGGTACCGTGATCCAATAACGACTGTACCGTAGTACCTATTGAACCTGCATCATTTCCAATCTTCAATCTCACATGATGTAATATTTCCGATAAAGTCACACCATCTTTCTTCGTTTGAAGAAATTTAAAAATAATTTTTCCCGATGGGTATTTAGGCGGTTTGAATATTCTCTCAGGAGCAGACATATTTAGGATACCTATTTCCTTATTTTAAGAATCATTTAATACAAAAGTAATTAATTGTAAAGAGGAAAATACCATTGACATTTTACAGAATTTTGACCTGTCCAGACCAGTCAAAAGTAGTTTGTTGACAGTATTTGGAGATCCTGGGAGAAATGAGCAAAGAGAATACAATACTACGTAAGACAAATGAGTGTCGCTGCCAAACTACATTTTCATCGTGTAGAAATTATAAGTAGGTAGGTACCTACCATAGATAATTTGATTGAACAAATAATACCTACTTCTATCTGATTAGAAAGAGATCAAATTCATATTACGATGAATTTGATCTCTTCGTTGAATTATTATGAGTGGGATGGCGCTATGGTCAAGGTCCGAAAAAAAACCTACTAGTTTGAAGCGGTGGCTCTGAAAGAATTAGTACGCGGGCCGTAGTACATTGAGAAATATTGATTAACAGCAAGCTCATTTTACGTAAGTAGCTTTATTTTACCGAGTCCTACCCCAATATCTCAAAAAGAATTCTTAAATCAGGTAGCTAACAGAGTTATCCAGTTAAAATATTCAGAACAAAATTGTAAGTTGCATTAATTCGTATAGAGCTGCAAAGTGGTGCAGGTATTAAGTACATCATTATAAAACAAATATCAAAAGTTCCCATCGATCCGACTAGTGCTAAAAAAGTTATTCAAGGTTGAAAAGTTAGAAAGTTGAAAATTTACGGTTTTTGGATTTTTCTCGTAAACAGTGAATTATATCAAAAATATCGCCAATGGGTTGTGGAGGTCAGATGGCCAGTCGCTTCACGGAAGGAAATTATAGATGCTCAGCCTCATCACAATTAGACTGGAAAGCCGACATAAATAATATTGTGATTTGGCTGACATAAATAACGTGTTAAAAAAGTGTGTCTGTCTGTTCGCGATAAACTACTGCACAGAGTTTCATGCTACTTCACTAATGGACAGAGTGAAATCTGAGATTTGTGTTTTTAACCCTGAATATACCTTTTTTTTAATGGCCCGTCCATTGCCATGTGTTGTTTCTGGTCCCTACGCACCAGGAGGTATTTCTAGTGGGGCCCGGCGCATTTTGGCCACCTGTGTGGCCTCTAGCTGGAGTTGAGTCGGGTTTTTACCGCGTCGTTGGGGTCGGGTTTTATCCCGGGTCGGTGAGTTAATCTGTTTGTCAAGCAATGGCTTCAAGCATGGCCTTCAGCGAAAGGGTATCCACACCCAGACCCACGCCTAGGTCCTGGCGCTGACTCGCCCACGCTGAGCACTCTACCAACGTGTGGAGTACCCTGAATACACCTAGTTCCACAGCCCACCCATCATACTT
Organism: Nudaria mundana; assembly: GCA_963556515.1. NCBI lineage: Eukaryota > Metazoa > Arthropoda > Insecta > Lepidoptera > Erebidae > Nudaria > Nudaria mundana. The sequence continues at coordinate 29,125,455 of OY748286.1, forward strand.
AATAGTCTGGGTCGAAATAGCCACTAAACCGCCACGGTTTTTCTCGTTCGTTTTAGCTCAGGTGTACGGTGACGATCAGGACGACCAATTCGGATGCCCGCCAGGGCCAACGGTGCAGCGTTTGCACAGCCGGTCGGGGCCCGACCCCACACCCACTGTGGTTACACTAGAGCTTAGCTTAGAAGTTTATTTCACAATAGGTAGGTAGGTACTGTATAAACTAGGTATGCACTGCATTATGCTGTTGCAATAATTGAGCTGAGTTTGTCGATCCGGGTCGAACTCCTAAACGACTGGACCGATCTTTATGAATTCAGTGATGGTCACCATGACCGTACCAAATTTCAAAAAGATCGGTCCAGTCGTTTAGGAGGAGTTCGATCACGAACGAAATAAATATATAATAAATATATAAATAATAAAAAAAAGTCGTCTAAGAAAGAGCTTCGCTTCGCTCAGCTCAATAAAATATTTGCATACTAAAACTTTGATATCCCTAATGGGTTGCAATCGCTTCGCGGAAAATATCGAAACTTAGTCACGTCGGAATTAGCCTGGAAACCTGACCCCAACTGAGTTGGGAAAGAGCTCAGTGGATGATAATGTATTGTCTTTTTTCTGTGAAAATGTACCTGTTTACTATGACCATAGGTATGTAGTATATAGTGTAGTGTGTAGGTAAGTGCTTAGTGTGGCTGTTATTATGATAAATGTAGCGCCTCCAGAGCAGGTTTTTATATTACTGGTCAGACTTTACCTACCTACACCTCAGATAGGGAGTAGTACCTACCTACTCCTACAGGCTACACGTTCAATAGTTTCAGAGGCAATTATCTCTGAAAATGAAAATGTGTGCGAAAAGGAGTTCCTGTCCTAAGTGTACCTACTTAGAGTTTAAAAAAATCACAACCGGCCATAGATTAAATACAGAATATCATAATCGGTGGAGTCAAGCTCGATGACAAAGAGAATAGGTTCAATACTACTTAAGACAATGACATGACATGCTCAATGACAGAATGATATCAAAATTGAAACAGTAATATTTACTAAAATGGGTTTCGACCCTTACGAGAATACAGCCAAGTTAGTAATAATGACGTTCCATAAAATGGTAAATACCATGAGAAACGGGGTGCGTGCTCAAGACATCACACGGTATTTACAGAAACAATTCGGCGAGATATGGCATACGTCAACGTTAACTATGACGGCCGAGCAGGTTCTTAATGAGAATGCGAATCAGGGGTTTCTCTTTCAACGTGGTGATCGTTATAGTACCAGCTTATCACGCATAGTTAAAAGGCGTGGAACTCGGCCATGCAAGCGCCGTGCCCGATGTCGCCCCCAGTGCAGGTCGAGATACAGACGAAGACGACGCGTATGTCGCTGTTGCCAAGCGAAGAAATGTAAAGAACACCAGAAACAAACAAAGAAATAGTTGTTTCAGATTATTATTTAAAATAAAATTGTTTGTGACAATTAAGCTTTTAAATTAGCAAGCGCAGTAGAAACACTACCTACCTACCTAATATTTTCAAATTCAGTCACCTGGCCGGCTAGTCCTCGATTGGCACCCACGCAGTTGTCAAATGCGACTTTTCGGTCACCCACTCAAAATATTTTGTCCTAGACTATTTTATTGCCAATCCTTCAATACCTTCGGGTATAGGGGAGATTTCTCGTTGAAATGTGGTTATTACGATTGTATTAACTTAGCATTGATTAAACTTTTTTAATCTCTTCCTGTAGTTTATTCAATAAAGCCCTCGGTACATTGAGCGATCGATCGGATCAGATAAAATGCGACAGTTTGGCCTGAACGGATTGGAAAACGTTAGAATCACATCGGTTAATTTCCGTTTTAGTCTCTCCAGCTGGAGTGTACCCATCTTACCTTTAGTTCAGACCACATTACACACACTGTCAGATTTGGTCAGATGAATCTGATAGTAAATCGCTTTGTAGTCCGGTCAATTTAGACCAAAAAATGAGAGTGAAGGTGCATAAAGTCCCAGCAAGCTGAAAATCAGTAAAATTGTTCAGAACATAATTATAAATTTACATTTCCCATTTGTATATATAGATATCTCAGAAACGGTGGCTCGTAGGAAAAAAGTATTGATACATTTTTATAAATAATTTTGAGATCTACAATTTTTGTCTAGGGTACTTTTATTATAAAACTTACCGTTTTGCTGAAAATTGCGAGTCATTTTTTGGACCTTTGACCTCGAATAAAATTTTTTCCACACGGGAATGATAGGGAACTTTTAAATTTTATTTATAATTATGTTCTAAACAATTTTACTGATTTTCAGCTTGCTGGGACTTTATGCACCTTCGGATATCTAAATTGACCGGACTATTGTATGTGGTAGGCTTAAGAAATGGAGCTATAAACCACGTCAAAACAATCATCTGACAATTTGAAATAACAACCCACAAGATTCCGTAATCAATATTTTATTTTTTATTTCTATTTTATATTTACACATCTTGCATTATAGTAAAACATACTCTTCCATATAATAGTCGAAACATTAAAGATTAAAAACATCAATACACTTAATGCTGCATTACCATTCATAAAAGATGCAAGGCAGCGGTTAGATTTTAGAGTGGGCTTCTTCGATCAAGGACCAAGCAGTGGGTATGTAGATAATAAGTACAGGTAACAAATTTAACGAATAACATGTCTCTATTATATACCTACTGAATATAAATAATTGAGATCCGCTGGTCCTTAACTAGAAGATGTTTAAGTAAGCACTACTAACTTCCCTAAGCGTCCCATAAGCCAAACATATAAAATGGCCACGAGAAACGTGAAAGTTCATAACAAGATCAACACCGTTTCGAAAATGTCGACGTGTAAAGAGTGGAAATGAAGCAAAGTATTTTTTTAATCACTAGTAGGTAACACTTCTAAAATAAATAATTTTGTTATATTCACGATCAATTAATACGAAGTAAATATGTAGGTAGAGGTACTGGTAAGCTAATCTGGTGACTTGAGAATTTGGCCAAATGCTATTAATAATAAGCCGTAATAATGTATCGTCTTGTTGAGAGTTTTACTTAGAATAGTGAATAAACTGTTAGAACGAGCTCAACGACTCTTACATTATGTAGCCTAATGTTGACCGCACGATCCTCAGGCATAGGCTCCTGCAGGAAGCGCTGTCATCTTGGATTGGGCGTCACTTAAGGGACATGTAAAATAGCGATTAGTTTTGAGTGAACAGTAGGTCAACAGTAGGTCTGACCTACTGTTTACCCAAAGCGGGCAGGTTACTGTTCATTGAAATAATAGGGCATGTGTTGTTCTGGCCTGCATGCGCGTCAAACTCAATGTTAAAACATACCGCGACTTCGCGACCAGTCCCATTACCATATCAACCGGCATGAGTGCGGCACGCGAGACATACAACGCATGTCAAGAAAAATGCCCTCATTGTACCATCCCAACAACACGACTACATTACCAACAGACTGATATAAAGATAAACAAGCTCTGTCAGAGCTTGAAATACTTCACCATTATCAATGACATTGAACAAATATCTATGTAAAATTAAAACCCAGTAAATGTTTCGTAGATACATACATTATATTATATAAAACGTACACATATATATATATATAATATATAAATATATATATATTAAATTCACAATGTCGAAAAATTAAAAATCACAATCACAATAAATTAAAATCACAATATCGAAAGTGACAAATTGTGCTTTACAATAACTGAATTTCATCTATGCTAATACATAACACGAGCTTGTACGGCTCTTATTATACAACTTTGAACATTTTTACAAACATTGAATCACTGTGGATAACTATTCGTAACAGTTTAATATCTTGTTAGTTAAATTATTCATCTATCTATCTTTATTATCAATGAGTATAACCTGTTCATTTATAAACTTAATCCAAAACACTGCACCAATAAGGTGTTAAATCTAACATCTATTAGTCATTGTATGTTATTGTTATGTGTATAATATTTATCTAAATTATATATAAATATGTTAATATAGAAATAATGGTGTTATTCGGAAATACAACCATCTTAATGATATTGGCTTAGCCACAGGTATGTTACTGCGGCACGGTAATGGCACTATCCTAATTGGCAATTAGTCGACCCCTCTGTTCCTAACAATTAACCTGTGAACGGAAAAAACATAGAAGCATAACGTCAAACAAAATCTTGTTTTCTATGAACAACGATTAATAATACGAAATAATGGTTGGTTCAATTGGCAATGTACGTCTCTGATTGGCTAGCAACTGTCGTACGATTGGATTGGCGCGAGAAATGACAGGCCGGCTACAAGAACCGATCTACAACACCCTCGCGGCAAGATTTGCCTAGCAACAGCAAGATCTGCGTTGGGTCCTTTTGGAGAGCGAGAAATGCGTCTTTGATTTTTCCGTATATTTATATCTATCTAGAATCTAGTCTGATAAACTAACATTTATAACCTTTGTATATTATATGGAATTTAGACGGGGAATGCTCATTTTCAAAATGATTAGGACTCATCCACAAATTCTTAAGACCGGTTTACATTTTGATAAGAGTTTAGTGCGAGTGCAACTGATTTTACTAATCACTTAACAATTGCACGTAGAAACTGTATGAACTCGCACTAATCAATAATCAAAGTGTAAACGGGGCGTTAAACAGAGTATTATCCTACATAATATTATTATACAAGTACATGGTTAAATTATGCACCAACAGTAGATATATGATTCTATATAATAGAAATAAAAATGTAAATAGAGACCTTACAGATTATAGTATATACTGACAACACATTTCAATTTTACTTACACACGGGAATTAAAACAAAACCTTTTATTGCCTGAAGTTTCGACCAGGTTACTACACCGTAGTCATAGTCAGCCTGTGACTATGGCCGGTAACGGTGTAATCTGGTCGAAACGTAGTTTATGAAACGGGAGAGTTTAAAAGTTAATGGGACAATACATTTCTTATAATAGTGTAAAACATATGAAGGGCACAAGAAAAAAAGGAGCTCATTAACATATTCATTGTTCCGAGTAATTAAAGAATTAAATCTAAAATTTCAGTTTCTAGACTTACACCTCAACTGGAATTTGATTTGTACCTCTATATTATAGGAACAGTGTATATTTAACATAATAGAATGTAATGGTAAGTATGATGTTCAAACTTTTCAAATAATAGCATTATTTTCGCTAAAATAGAAGACATTAAAACGTCCACATATGTTTCACCTCTACACGAGGCATTCTCAAGACTGTCTCAGAGAGAGCAGCATAATAGAATGTAATTTTATGACATAGGATTGGTAAATAAATAATAATTTGAACTTTAACTTCCTAACTCCAAAATGTAATTGAAAAGAAGGAGCTCATTGTTATTTTTTTACAAGGACGCTTAACTGACAGCTGACAATTGCATGAGAAATATTTAAGATAGCGGATTATGGGCGCGTTCTATGTTACAAACGTTGCAATCAGCCCCATTCTAGCGTGGTTTCATATACAATTAGCACCTTTTAACTAGGTATGGATTGCAATGAACTTGTTTTATCTAAACATGGATTTTTAAAAATTAACTTTTGTATAATGCTCCTCTTTTATTATGTTTCAAATAAAGTGATCTGATTGGCCACAGAATTATGAAGTAAATAGTATAGTTCATTCAAAAAGAGTAAAAATGTTAATGAGCTCCTTTTTTTCCCGTGCCTTTCATGTGTCATCTTCCGAATCTATTACTCGTCTGACTTTTAAAGGTACAGTCAGCTACAAAAGTTGATGAACACATTAAATTTCGCTGGTCGCTATTAATTTTCAGCGACTTATGCAAAAATTGTTGTTAACTGTTTATTGTAAACTACTAATGACACGATTATTTTCTCCTCTTGTCACGACACTTAATTATGAAATATTTTAGTGTTGAGATGTTTTGGAAAATTGAATGTGTTCATCAACTTTTGTAGCTGACTGTACATGTATGTAACAAAATTAAGCTGTTGAAGTCTAGTTGAAGGTAGACTGTTCAATTCAAGACATCTATTTAATTTATATGTTTAGTAGAATATCACCAGTTTATGCGTTTATCGATTTATATTTGACCGAATATTGATGAATAAGGGCTGTTTTACACGGTCGCCGGACAACGGACCATTGTGTTCACCGGATTCACGGTATTCCAATGTTTGCGTCCAACGAAAAAACCAGCCGTTAAAATCAGCCCTTAGTTTGCTACTAGTACCATGACACATTACGAATCGAGCATTCAGTAGTATCATGATACGTTTTGTGAAACGAGCATTCGGCGTCTAATGAACATCGTTTAAAACGCTGTTCAGTCTAATGTACCATACCTTACAGTATGAACGTCAACGGACTATCTATGGCGTTGCATGTAGTCTTACAGACGGAACCGGATACAGTAGGGTCACATGTTCAACAATGAAACAAGTGTACACAATGAAACATCGCTATATTTCAAAAATGAGACATTACCAAACCGTGCAAATCAGTGTGCAAGTAGCTCTTTATGAGCGCCCCCCACTGACCTAGTCAGGCGCCGCACTTCGTGGCGCAAGCATGTTTGCGGAGCATATTTGCAATTTTCATCTAAAAAAGTAAGATTTTTTTTTAACTTTGATTTTTTCCCTAGTCTTATGTGTACTACAATTGGTTATTTTTGTGTATTACGTATGAATAAGCATATATCTAAGATTCTTGTAGCCTACTTTGATAACCAAAGAGTTCATATTTAGTGCTTTTTTTTGAGGTTTTTTTTAGCAAAACCCGAGGTGGTCCACGATGAAACGTTTCAACATGGACACAATGAAACTGTGTCATTGTGTACTAGGATTGATTCATTGTACATATCTAGATAAATCAAAGTAGAATTACTTTGGTAATTAGTTATCTGTTTAAATATCTTTACATATAGAAACGGCTGTTTGCAGTTTAAACCTACACAGCACGTGTTAAAGCGCGCAGGTAGGCAGGCATTTTCAGTCGTCGCGTTCACTCACCGTCGTCGGGTGACCATAATACCTCTGGGTAATATTATTTATTTGTAATAATAAATAAATCTATTTGATAATATTTAATTGGTTTTTCTTTTTAAATTAAGTGACATTTCAACAATAATTTTAGTGTTTCATTGATGAACATACGGTGTTTTATTGTGTACACACCCATGGACACAATGAAACATTTCTCATTTTTTAAAAAACAACATCTGGTAGATTTTCTATAACTATTTGAGATAAACTGAGTACACAGTTCGTTAGTCAATTAAATTCTCGACCTCTGTGTAAAAAATTGTAACTTTATGGTTATAAATAACTGAGTTACGACTCTCAGAACTTTTAGTGTTTCATTGTTGAACATGTCACCCTACCACACAAGTTTATATCACATTGTTAATAATTAGTAGTGTATCAATCCACATATAGACTGACTATAAAATATGTTCGATAGGAAACCAAGTATGTACAAAAAGATATAAATAGTTTAAAATGTTGCAAGCAAGTATAATTACATAAAACACTATTAAAATTCTTATCATGTAATGCGAATATTAATTTAAAACGTTTAAAAAACTGTCGTAAAAATCTACCAAGTAAATCGTAGACAAATAACATACCTATTAGTACGCAGGTCGTAGAACATTGAAACTTATTGATTAACAGCAGGCTCATTTTTTGTAAGTAGCTTTATTTTGCCGAGTCTCCCACATATATCGATACGAGAAGTTTCAATTCGGGTAGCTAAGGGAGATAGTAGGTGTTAAGTACGTTGATATGACGATCCCAAAAAAAATATTACCAATAGTGAGATTTTTAATATGTGAAGAGAATCATTAACAGTATTGAAATGTTTATTTGTCCGACCAAATATGTGGTATGGTACAAGAGTCCCCCGCTCCGAACATGTATGGATTACGAGAACATAAAATATGATTACCAGCAAGCTGATTTTTTTACTGTTGGTTATTTAATATTTATATAATATAACAGTCACTTTGTCTTCCAATTTAATAAAATAATAATAATAATAATAATTTGTCTGGTAGGTTAGCCGATTACGACGCTCAAAAGTTGTTAACGCGACAAGACTATTTTTGTTATTACCAAATGTAGGACATTAATATTACGTAATAGGTTTCTGTGTTCTCTGTACAAATAAAACAATGTCCTACAAGAAACCAGGTATAATATCACTTGCCCGACAAGAATTAGAAGGCCTTAAGTATTATAACCTAAAGTGAAAACATCTTTTTCGAAATGTTATTAGAACAACTTACTTTTAATTATAATATAATTATAATTATTACAAATTAAGTTCAGTTGCTATAATTTTGGTAAAGTAGTAGGACGAAATAGATACATAAGGTGGGTGTGAAAGGAAAGGCTGGTAATGGTCGACCTAGGCCCTAGGCGAACGTACTTCAACCAAATCAGAGATATTTTGTTGAAGGCCAGGTTAAGAGTACCCGTAACCGAAGAAGCATGAAAATAGTAATAAAAGTGGAAAAAGCGAAAGAAGTGCCATAATCGTACCAAGTGCACTTCCATAGTTTCTACCTACTACCCCAACAGGAAAGAGGCGTGATTTTATGTATATTATAAATATGATTATATCATCATTCACCGAGCCTTTTCCCAACTAAAGTTGGGGTCGGCTTTCCAGTCTAACTGCGATTCGGCTGAACATCGATATTTTCCGTGAAGCGACTGCCATCTGACCTCCACAACCCATGGGCGACATCGAAGTTCTGTAGTTAGACCGGTCGGATTTTTGATTTAGGGGCTCAAACTACCCACTATATATATATATATATGTATATATATACACATATATAAATATATATATATATAGATTTAATAAGATTTTCTGGTACCCAAAAAAAGAAACATTTTTCAAAATTTAATTTAATTTAAATACTAAAACTGAATCGCCGTTCGTTTGTCTCGCTAAAAAACGGGAACGGATGGACCGATTTGGCTAATTTTGGTCTTAAAATATTTGTACAAACTCAGCTCAACTCAACTCACAAACTACATTTCGAGACTGGACAATTTTGCTTTCGTCCATTTGTCAGTTTGTTTGTATGTGTGTTCCAGGCTAACAGCCAAACTTTTTATCCGATCTTTACGAAATACTTGGCACAAGTATTCCTTGATTCAATACAATTTTTTCGTCGTGAGCTTATTTGGATTGGGGGAAAATGGGGTAAATAAGGTCATATAAGTGTTTTAATGTTTCCATTTAACGGTTCCATTTATTGTCCGATCTCCACGAAACTTGGCTATTTGGTCCTTTACTAGAGACCATAGTATTTAGTGAGCTTTTTTATTAGGGGGGAGGAGATATGGGAAAATCGCCTACTGTTCGACCATAGGGCGACCACTAGTTAATTTATATTTACAATGACATAAATGCGTTATTTATTGCAATTTTTTACAAAACCTTGCTTCGATCAAGAGTTGACCAAATGGGATATTATTAAGTATGTAAGTTTGATTTGAGATTATGACGTTTTTCGATGTGGAACAAGTAGAATAATTGAGAAAAGGACGAAATGCAACGAAGCGGTTAAAATCATAATATATTTTGAACAATAAATATTTTTGAGGCTTGAGTGGTAACAAAAGAACCTATTAAGTTTATTTTAGAATTGAAAAATCGACGTATTTTACCCCTAATAACAATAAGGCCTAAAATCTGGTAGTTTTCAGCAGGAGCAATTCATAAACGTTTAGCTGGATAAGAATAAATTTTACATTACCAAAGTACTACAACTTTTGAGCGTCGGACTCGGATAACCTACCAGACAAATTAGAAGACAAAGTGACTGTTATATTATATAAATATTAAATAACCAACAGTAAAAATATCAGCTTGCTGGTAATCATATTTTATGACCCCGTAATCCATACATATGTTCGGAGCGGGGGACTCTTGTACCATACCACATATTTGGTAGGACAAATAAATATTTCAATAATGTTAATGATTCTCTTCACATATAATATAAATCTCACTGTTGGTAATAATTTTTTTGCGATCGTCAAGTCAACATACTTAACCCCTATTATCTCCCTTAGCTACCCGAATTGAAACTTCTCGTATCGATATATGTGGGAGACTCGGCAAAATAAAGCTACTTACGAAAAATGAGCCTGCTGTTAATCAATATGTTTCAATGTTCTACGGCCTGCGTACTATATATCATATATAATTAAATGGAACATAATAATTATGTTCAATTTAATTATACAATCTACGTACAAGTGTGAAACTTTACGTAACGTTAAATTAATCTAGGGGATATATTTTCCAGTCGTTATGTACAAAATAAAGTAACAAAATGAAACTAAACAAATTCAAATAATACATCAAAAATCCGAAGATGTCAAATCCGCGGGCTACGGCCCACAGTAGGCTCAAATTAATTTCTCATAGAATTACGATATAAAAATTAAGATTTTTTTTTATTATTCTTTTAATGGTGATTTGTTCTACTAGTCCACACGAGTCTTTAATGGTATTACACATAATTCGGAAGCTTCGAAAATCCTCGAAACTGCGTCATTTTGGACCTCATTTTTTATTTTATAATATTTGTTTATTCTCATGTGGAGGAACACATGGAACCATAGTGCGTAAGGTGTTTATAGTAGTCAGTATAAAAATTAGTCAAGTGCGCAATTTTTTTTTAATAAATAAATGTTTGGACATTCTCACACAACATCATTTAACCCAATTTAAGGCAATATAAGCTTGAGCTATGGGATCTAGACCACTGTTAAACACACTTATATATTTCTAAATACATTAATAAAATAAATAAATAAATATTTTGTACAATTACACTTGTGTGTAATTCCATCTAGTCCAATTTAAGCTAATTAAGCTTGTGCTATGGATCTAGACAACTGATAAATATGTATACTTAAATACATTTGTTTTTGTAAATACATACATTATTATAGATAAATTACACCCAGACACAGAATAAATCTGTATGCTAATCTAATACATATATAATTAAATTATACATAGAAAATACCCAACCTCCAAAACAAACATTCGTGGATCACACAAATCGCACTCTCATACCACTATGGGCCACTGAGGCAATCTGGTTATTAACACAACTGGTTAGTTACAACTACCCTCAAGTCATCAGTCTATTATTCTGTCAGTATGTATTCTATTAGTCCGTTTTTTGCTTTTGTGATTAACGTACGCTATTATATGTTCGAATTATGGAAGGTTTATTTTCTAATCTTGACGTATTTTTAAAAGTAAAAGAAAGTGGAAGTTTAAAAAATAGTGAGATAATGTTCAATCTCGTTATATCACATTTAACGGAACAGTTAAATGACGATCAAAACAAAGCTCTCAAAACATTTTGTAGGACATATTGTTTTAATCTTCAAAGAAAATGGACCTTAGTGGGTTGCAAAAGTTCTGTTTTTGTAAATAAATATAGTTCTTGGTTAGATTCGCGTGTAAATTGGCCTGAATTTATCAATAATTCAGCAAGTGATAGTGAGAACGTGCACTCGATTGCTGGCCCTTCTTACGTAAGTACTCCTTTAACAAATAAAACCGTTGGAACTTCGACTCAGATTAGACCAAGGAAACCTTTTTCTGATTTAGGGCCTAAACAGAAAAAAAAGCGAATTGAAAATACTGAATCTAATTCCTTTTCTTTTGGCAAAGAAGAGGAACAGTCTTATCTTTATTTACGTTCATTAAAGGCGTGTGGTAAAAATGATATTGCTGAAATTTTAAATTATCTGCTCAAAAATCCTGAAGAGGTAAAACATGTAAAGGAATTCATTTTTGTTCCGAAAAAAAACGTTATGTCTTCTGAAAAAGCCTTAGGTAATAATAAATAATAAATATGTCTGGACAATTCACACAACGCCATCTAGTCTCAAACTAAGCAAAGCTTGTAATATGAGTACTAGATAAACTGATATAAATACTTATATACATTTTTTTTTTTGTAAATACATACATATTATACATAGGAGACATCCAGACTTCGATACAAACGAATATGTTATCTTTAAAAATGTAAAAAAATTAATGTTATCCATCAAAAGATGATGTGGAAATAACAGATATTTCTGCGCAAATAAAATTACAGGATCTTATAGACAAAACGGCAGAAAGACTTTTAAAATTAGTTGAAATACAAGACGATTACAATAGCCTAGAATTAACTAGTAAATGGGGTTTCGATGGTGCCTCAAGACAGTCTAATTATAAGCAGAAAAGTGAGACCAATGATGATGATAGCAGTATATTTATGGGAAGCCTAGTTCCTTTAAAACTAACATGTGGAGAACAAGTTTTGTGGGAAAATAAAACACCTAATTCTAATTATTTTTGCCGTCCCCTGTTTTTTAAATTTATAAAAGAGACGCAGTTAATAATTAGGAGTGAAAAGGAGAGGATAGAATCCGAAATTAATTGTTTAAATGAAACTAACGTTCTAGGAAAATTGATTCGTCACACGTTACATTTAACTATGATTGATGGAAAAGTGGCATCAGTACTGAGTGAGACCTCTTCACAAACTTGTGATATTTGTAAGGCCACACCTAAAGAAATGAATGAGTTGGACATATTGTCACAAAAACAATGGAATACTGAGGTGTATAAATTTGGCATATCATCACTTCACGCTTGGATCAGATTCATGGAATGTATTTTGCACATATCCTATAAACTAGATTTTAAATCTTGGATTGCGAAAGGTGAAAATAAAGCTAAGTTGGAAAATAAAAAGAAAGAAGTTCAAATAGCTTTTCAAACTAGAACTGGTCTGCTTATTGATATTGTTAAACAGGGTCATGGTACCACTAATGATGGGAATACTGCCCGCAGATTTTTCGAAAACGTAAATACTACTTCTTCTATTACTGGAGTAAATGAAAATGTTATTAAGCGGTTTTCTGTCATTTTAGAAACATTGCCATCGGGGCTTCCTATAAATACATTTAAATTTAAGGAATTTACAGATGCTACATTGGCTTTGTACATTGAGAAATATAAATGGTTTTATATGCCTGCAAGCGTGCATTAAATACTTGTGCATGGTGCAGACATCATTGCCAATTTCGGTCTTATCCCAATAGGAAAATTGTCTGAAGAAGCCGCTGAATCTAGAAATAAAGATTTCAGGAGGTTTTGAGAACACCACTCAAGGAAATTTTCTAGAAAAGCAACAAATGAGGACATTTTTAATAATTTTATTGTTACATCTGATCCATATATTTCTACAATTAGACCAAAATTCGTTAGGAAACATAAAAGAATATCCAATGAGGCACAATCCTTACTATTTACTACTGAACAAGATAAAGAATATGACGAAGAATGAATGAACTATAATATTCGTCGAGGTTGATTCTTACCTGAGGCCATTTGAGACAATTTTTTTTCAGGTTTAATATTGTTTTTTTATTAAAGAATTATTTTTATGTCAGGTGTATAATAGACAGTCTATATAATTGTTTTTGCCAGTGGACTAGGCCTCTTGGGGACACCAAAAACGCACTTGGTTCTTAACCTCTGGGGTAGTGTGGAATAGAGAACATACACATTATGTATAATTAATATTTAATTAGTTAACTATTTTTAATTATTTCTAAGCATAACATAAGAATTAATTAACTATTTCATGTTATAACATTGTTATCGTATAACTTTTGAAATACTAACTTTTTGGATTTATGCCCATAACATAAAACGATTATAGACAGAAAAGGAATCACTTTCTGTAGTTTTTTCTCCCTAATTCCACAAAACGATATTTCAGTCCACTGTGCGGCCTCCTGTTCATGGCTCGGTTTTTACAACGTAGGTACGGCGTGTTTGCCGTGCGTTGCGCCGCAGTTTGTGTTAACACGCTCTCATAACGTTCCTTACCACACTGACAACTAAGATCGATTCACACATATAAGCCTCAGTTACGACCGGCACAGTTCATTCTCAGTGCAAAATATTCTTTCATACATATTTTATGAACGCGTCCCCGCATGTCAGTGTCAAATACGACTCAGTCATCATTGACACTGAAACTGACATCTTTTTTGAAAATGTATGAAATAATATTTTGCACTGATACTGATCTGTACTGTGTCGGACGGACCTGAGGCTTCACTGATATATCTGAATTGACTTTAACCGTAGATTAATACGGCCGAAAAAACGTGTGTGACCAAGACGCCTAGTCAAGAAACAATGTGGGATGTTATGAATATGAAGATAACACGCGAAGCATGGGCGTAGCCAGGTACGGGCAGGGATTGGTTGGGGTTTCTTGGGCTCTCTGTTTCCGACGAGCGCGGAAGAGCACATCCCTCCGCGCATGGCTCCGTCTCAGACGCCCAACGCAGATAGCAGCAGCGAAGACGACGTACCCGAAGTCAGAGAGTTGAGCGGTGGTATTTCGGCTCAGTCGCCGGAAAATCATTGCCCCTGGACCCGACGGCACTCCCGGCCGTGCATGGGTCCTAGCCCTCGAGGAACTCAAGCCTCGACTGAGGGGGTTCTTCAGCGCATGCCTCGAAAGGGGCCAGTTTCCCCGAGGTGTGGAGAACGGGGAAACTGGTCCTGATTCGGAAACCGGGGCGGCCGGCGGACTCACCGTCTGGCTACCGGCCGATCGTGTTGCTCGAAGACCCTGGCGGAGGAAGCAGTGTCGCGGGGCGAGTTGGTGTTGGCAGTGTCTCTTGACATCGCCAACGCCAAGGTGTTAAAGACCTTACCCTGAAGCTGCGTTAGGGAGGCACTGGTCTACCACAGAGTGCCTCTCTACCTCGGTCTAGAGAGGTCGTAGAGGGCCATAACTTCCCCTAGTGGTGTGCACTCACCGATGCGGGATAAAACCCGACCCAGGATGCGGGGTAAAACCCGACCACCACGCAGCAGCCACCCAGGTGGCCAAGGTCCGCCGGGCGCCACTGGAATTTTTTTTTGAGTGCGTACCTAGAGGCGCTCGGCAATGGACGTAGTGCGGGTGTGGCCTGGGACCGCGGATTTAAGAAAAAATATGGTCTTGCTCACGTTTAATACTTTTAGTAGACCCCTTTTTAGGGGGGGGGGGCTCCAGCTTTTACTCCTTTAGGGGGGGCGCTCCCCCTCCCTGATTTATTTTAGGATTAGGTCTGCCCCCCCCCCCCCTTGATGGAATCCTGGCTACGCCCTGCGAAGTGTGCTTCCGTCACAACTACAGACATGTCTATCGTTAAATATATTAAGTACAATGAAGCTACAGGAAATCATCAGCAAATTTTAGACGACGCGACGTAACACCGTCAACTATTGCGTAAAAATACATATTTAACTAAAAAATAACACGCAAATGTTTTGTTTCACGATGGGTATAATTAATAATAATTTTTTTAAACAACATCACGATGCCCAATCCGACAGTGACAAAGTTAGGTCTAAGAATTAGGTTTGGATTCCTAAAATGTTCAAGACATTCAAGTAATCTCAACTAAACTGAGTTGTTTTAAATTCTAGTACATTTTGGTACTTGAGTATTCTAGAGGACACACAGAACCACTGGATGGGTCTGTCGCTGACGTTCCAATAATGTTTCAATCTCGGTTCCTCAATTTCCATACCAGCAGGCTCAACCAATAATTACGTAGAAAAAATTAAAAGAGACCGCAATTTTCTGAAAAACTTTTTGTTTTTATCGACGCTGCTTTGGGGCTTGGAACGAGATGAATTTATAACAATATTACACACGGGTATATAATTATTATTGAATTATTATTTAAGATAAATATTTTTTTAAATAAGAATAATTCTTATTTAAAAAAATATTTGGCTAATTTATATACATTTTCAATTCGCGCTTTTCATAACAATCTTAATTGCAACTGCTAAAATTCTACAAGTCAGTGAAAGCTTATTAAAATTCTGTAAACTATTCTTAAAATATTATAAATCTGAAATGTCGTCGGCATGACTCGAACCCACGGCTTTTCCCTAACAAGGGAAGTTCTCTGACCACTGAGCTACGATGACCAATACCGACATCATTTAATCTTTGCTTCATTATTATAATTTCTAGATTGCAATATTAAAGTTAGCGTTGGATGCATAGAGATGAATATGATGATATTTGAGAACCCCCTTTCTACTATCATGTCACAAATTGTGCCATGAAGACATTGGGTCCAAAGGTATTGATTCTGTTGTAGTTAGAGTTATATATTTCTTTGACTTTAAAGAATTGAATAGTCATCAAGAAATCAAAAATAAGCCAGCTACACAAATATCCAATAGAAATACAAAAATCTTTCTCGCGCAAAGACTCTCATTAGCAATCCAGTGTAGGAATGCTGCCTGTGTTATGGGCACTGCCCAGGGTATCAAATTGTACATCTTTATATATATAATTCTACTGTACGTGTGTATGTAATTGAACTCCTCCTAAACGGCTGGACCGATGTTGATGAATTTTTTTGTGTGTGTTCAAGGGGATTAGAGAATGGTTTAGATTCACAATTTGGTTCTTTTTTTGCAGGACAACGTAAGTCGGGTCCACTAAAAAAAAAATAAGAACCAAATTGTGAAACTAAACCATTCTCGAATCCCATTGAACACTCACAAAAAAATTCATCAACATCGGTCCAGCCGTTTAGGAGGAGTTCAATTACAACGTCTGGTTTGCAGGACAACGTCTGTCGTCGGGTCCGCTAGTATTTATTATAGTTTTTAGTTTTATTTCGTTTGTACTTTATATTTAAGTTTTTCATTATTGTCTTATCCTTTGTGTTTCTAAAACAAAAATAATTATATACACATATACGATGATTTATACAAGAAAATATTTCAATAGTCGCGACAATGTTAAGTTTTATAAAATACCAAATGATGAATATTTAATGCATACATCGTGAAACAAAGATCTATGAAAAATTTAATTATTTTTACACCTGAAAACGACAGAATGTGCATTATGTACTTTCTATTATGAATTTAATTTAGTACATACGAAATGGTCAGTGTTAAATGTTGCTGGCAAGACACACCTAGCGCGTTTTTCCTACAAGTTAACCCAAAAATTAAGTAAATCAATGCAGTAACTACATATATAGAAGGCTATAGATAACAAAATGTATATTAATATTTATAATGTTGCAATAACTGTAATATAAACATACACGATACACATTGAACGAATTTATACAAAACTATTCCACAAAATGTGATCAATAAATATATATCATCTAAATTATTCTAAGCGACACATACAAAAGTTGTGATGTATATATTGCTGGGCATCAATATGGGTAAATTATTGTTATATTTAATATATATATAATATAATTAAGTTAAAAAAGAAAAACTTCCTGGTAATGTAAATAATAAAATAATACAATCCTGGGTTCAGTCGAGTAACAAAAGAAAAGTACGGATAACAAAACAGCATTGCAGGTTAATCTACTACACTATGACGTCATCAACATGGCCGCCAATCCCATTGTCATCCTGCGCGGCTTGTACATCAAGTTGAAGTTGTGTAGTTTGACCTATTTAAGTATTATCGCAAATCGCTTTGTAAAATTGACTAGAAAACCTGCAGGGATGCTTATTCACTCCGCCGCCCTTTCCATTCGTTATTATAACCTTTTACATTTCAAATGAACAGACATTGCAGCCACCTCTGCTCAACGACTATTTAAAACCGATAACATGCATACTAAATTACAATAATATTAAATTAAAAAATATAAAATAAACGCTTAAAAGAAGACCATCGAAAAGCTAGAACACTCACATTGCACAATATTGGGGTGTATTGCGCACTAGCAGTGTCAGGACATCGTGATTACCGCTATGCGCTCAAAGTATACTGCAGCTGATACATACTGGCAATTACACTCTTATTTAAACTATCATAAAAGAATTCGGTAACACTGAGATTGGCGTATAAACTGACACTCATCACTACAGCGTAAAAAATCTTAATGAAATTGACGTGAGAGTTGACACAATTGGAGTCAACCTTTTGAATGACATATTACATATATTTATATATTAAATAACAAGATATAGATAGATATTAGTTATTATTCCTTACAATTACACAATCTAGAGTTCATTGTTTTACAATTTGGGGTTATATTAAGTGCAATGAAGGAAGCATATCGTGTAAGACACGCCGATGGATACCATCGAACGAGCCAAAGCCACCACACCCTAGAGGTACCGAATATGGTTAAGACTAAGTATCATTACAAGTGTTTATATCTCTGACGGGTTATCACAAGACGAGTTATAAGTGAACACGAGAGGAGGCAACTGATACGTTCACACTGTGTCGATATCACCAACGTTGATGCGGTCTTCCGAGGCGGTCACTGAGAATCCCAGTATACGCGCGTCGATTTTAAGCATTTTATTCTTTTTAGGTTTCTTGGCCTTCCCCTTGACCTCTTGGTAATCGGAGCCGGATATAGTGCGAGGGTTGATGGCCATAGCCGGAGAGCAAAGGTCGTCTGATGGTGTCACCATGCCCACGCGGAGAAGTTTAGACCTAAAGTATGTATAAGTATGTATAAGTAACCATTTTGTTTTACTATTGAGACGACTTCTCTACCATCTTTGTTTATCACGTAAAGCGGCCTTTATACGATCCTCGGCCATGATGGACCATCACAGGCCATGACGAATGGGTAGATGGCATTATCGACGATGGAACGAATTACGACGATAATGGCGGCAATCATGGTCCATTCTCCGAAGGCCCATCATGGCCTATTTATTGTATAGAGACCGTATAAAAATATCAGGACTGACCTTGATGAAATTTTACCATCATCTTATTCCACTATAATAACTACGAGGCGAGTATTACTATGCATATTTTGTTTGGAACAATTTTTATATAAACATCGAAATAAATAAATAAAATAATGAGTTGCGACTTGGAAAAATATGTATTACCTTCTTTCTAAAAACTGACGGGAAAAGTCGCTGGAATCTTTTGACTCGCCCAAGTAGCATTTGACATAGTCTTTCACTTCGTATGGCGACTCGATGTCTTTTAGAAAACCAACGAAAGTCGGTACTGAAACGAAGAAAACATCGAAATTTTGTTTATATTCGATTTGATTTTATTATCCATTTGGTATATTTTTGCATGAAGTTCAGATTTATCATAGCGAAGGAACGAAAGTATTAAATTTGCCATTAGTCCATTGAAATGTTACTTGAGCTTTGCATTTTTTAGAGTAAGCAATTTTATTTTTTGGACATGTGTGGGGGGTCAATAGAAGCTTAACCTCAAGTTTGTGGGGTCGCCACCCTTGTCCCCCAGCCGCCTTTTATTCTTTAATTTTTAATTTAGGGCAAAAAGTTATTTAGACATATTTGTAGGCAAAACAATTTTGTAGCAAATTGTTTTGCCTTATATATATATTATGACATTCTAAATTTTTTGTAAGACGCATAGTTTCCGAGATATCGCGAAAAGTGTTGTTTTCACCCCTTTTTCCAAGATTGCGGCCGGGGACAAGGGTGGCGACCCCACGAACTTGAGATTAAGCTTCTATTGCGAATTTCCCAAAAATAAAATTGTGTCCTCTAAAAATGCAATATCTTCTTATATATTATTATTATTATTCTCTTTATTAACACTTAACACATATTTATTACATTTTTAAATAGATTTATAAAAAATACATTTAAAAATATAAAAAACAGTAACCCACCGGCATCGGGTACAGGGACCAAGCTACCGGTGGTTAGGGCTCCAGAGACAGGAACTTCCGCACAATACGAGCCGTATTCAACAGAACCGCCTTCTGCATCAAGCCCTTGACCCAGCTGCCTAACGCGAGCCTCTGTAGGTGGAGGTCGAGGCTCTTGGCTATTAGACCATGCGCAGATACGACTATCGGAACAATAATCGCCGAATCAACATCCCACATGTCAACAATCTCGTGAACTAGGTCTAAATATTTCATTTGCTTATCTTTTTCTGCTTTCACGAGATTCTCGTCATGTGGCACAGTGATATCGACAATTACTGCAAGGCGCTTTAATCGATCCATTATCACTATATCAGGTCTGTTAGCTATAACAGTCCTATCAGTGATAATAGATCGATCCCAATACAATGTGACATGACCGTTCTCAAGAACTGGGTCGGGCACATACTTGTAATAAGGTACCTCCACGTCGACAAGGTTATACTTTAAAGCAAGTTGCTGGTGGATAATCCTGGCTACTTGGTTGTGTCTGTGCAAATACTCACCGTTCGCAAGACGGGAACAACCAGAGATAATATGTCTTAAAGATTCTCCGGGACGATGACATGCCCGACAAATGTCTAGCGTCCCATCTTTGACAATAAATCTCCGATAGTTATTCGTCATCACGACTTCGTCAGTGATTGCACAGATAAAACCCTCAGTTTCTCCGAAGAGATCACCAAATCGTAACCAGGATACCGATGCTATTGAATCAACATCGGGTCCATTTAGAGCCCGATAAAATCGACCATGCAGTTCCTTGCTCTTCCATATTTCCTTCCGATCAGATACACTTAATATTACAGGTTTGCGCCAGTTCTCTTTCGCAAGGGACAGCGGGGTCAGTCCATTGTCTATTGCCACAACATCTCGATGCACATCCACGTCCACCTGTAGGAAATACTCTCTAAGGTTGCATATCTCACGGTTATGGAGAGTCTTGGCATTTAAAAATCCTCGACCCCCACATTTCCGTGGTATATACAACCTCATTACTGACGAACGTGGGTGGTGCATTCGATATGAAGTCAATAGACAACGCACCTTCCTATCCAGAGCTTCTAACTCCGTCTGAGTCCATCTAAGTATGCCAAAAGAGTAAACTAAGACTGGAACGTTGACAGCACGCACCTTGTTACCGCCTGATAAAAGACTTTTCAGTATTTTTTTTAGGCGGCCAAAGAAACGATCCTGCAACTTCTGCTTCATGTCAGTCTCAGCAATACACAGAGCTTGAGACATACCTAGATATTTGTAGGTTTCGGTTACGGAGAGTGACCCAAATCGTGTGAAATCTGAAAGATTGACTCCTTCAGATTCCACAATCCCGCCCCTTCTTACATGCATGACCGCACACTTATCTACCCCAAACTCCATACTGATGGCCTTACTAAAAGTTTCAGTAACTTTTAGCAAAGCCATCAAATCGGGGCCATTAGGGGCAAATAAATAACTTTAGGTCATCCATGTAAAAAAGGTGGGACAAAATTTGACCCCCTCTGCGCATCCGATAGCCTAACCCTGAACCCTCTAGTAACGTACTGAGAGGATTCAGTGCTAGACAAAACCACAACGGACTCAGACTATCACCCTGGAATATACCTCTCTCAATCCCTATTGGTACACCACCTACTAGAACCTGACGACACCCTGGATAAACAAGAACCGTACTCCATTGTCTCATACATGACCCCAAAAAGGTGCATAGAGTTGCATCAACTTTATACAGCTCTAGCACCCTCCGAAGCCATGTATGAGGCACAGAATCGTACGCTTTCTTATAGTCAATCCAGCATGTCGCAAGGTTCTTTCGGTTGCGGCGTACCTGCTGGCAAACAGCCATGTCAATAATAAGGAGCTCTTTCGTACCACGTGCCCCACTTTTACATCCATTCTGAGAGATTGACAAGATGTCATTGTTTTGTACATGTGAATATATTTTTACTCTCAGGATGGATGTAAAAAGTTTGTATATGGTAGGTAGACAAGTTATAGGTCTATAATTTTTGGGGTCTGTGGTACTACCAGACTTGTATAGGAGGTGGGTTACTCCGGTAGTCATAAAAGCTGGAAGCGACGCTGACTCAAGGGATGACTGGAAGCAAGATGCCAAGCAAGCGTGTGAGCTACGGAACCATTTTAACCAAAAGTTGTGCAGTCCGTCCGGTCCAGCAGATTTCCAATTTGGCAACGAACGAACTGCACAACCAATATCTTCTTCAGATATGGTTATAGGTTCCATAGCTGGAATTGGTTCACACGCCCGCTCAACATCCCTAATCCACGCATCCTGTGTATGACTGACGGGCGTCGACCAGATGCTTTTCCAGAAGTTAACTGTAGAAACAGCATCAGGTAGACTCCCATCAGTCACATCCGAGTTAGGTCGCTCCCACCCTCTATATACCCACCTCTCATTTTTTTGGAACAAGCGATTCTGAGTGTATCTGTCCACTCTTTTTTTGTACCGCCTTATGCGGTTCGCCCACGCATAAACTTTCTGCTTCAGGTAATCGATACGCTCTGTGACCCGAACAGAGTATTCACAGGGCCTAATATTAGTTCCCACGAATGCACGGGTCACAAAGCGCATGACTCTCGGGCGTGTATTGCCCGTCCTGAAGCAGTGTAGCTTGCCAATGAGCACCCTAGCCTCGTTGATGCGCCGTTCAATTCTGCACTGCCAAGCTGGTACAGCAGGCTTTGGTCGAATAGCTGTTTCTTGTTTAAAAAATTTAACACCAGCTATTCGACATACTGCAACAGCTGCACAGTACAGAATGGAATGGGCATCAGTAATGTTTCTGCAGTTGTTAAAAAACGATGTTAACATCGAGTCTAGGGCACACACTAGCGCCACATTTTTTTTATGTGTGGGCAAACGCGGAAGCCGCGGTCTACACTCAATAGGGACAGATTGAAACTCACCAATCGCTCGCTCCAAAGCGCTCCTTAATTCCTCATTGTATTGAGTACTTACAGGTATAGCAGCATCACTCACTTCTTCACCAACATGTGAGATGATGTTTTCTTGCGTTATTTCATTACGGTTACTTTGTAATGGCACAGGTAATGATTGCAATGAAGAAGGCGTGATACCACTACACACTTCTAAGCGTAGCCTCTCAAGTGTAGCGTCATCCAACAGGTGACAGCGTTGTATGGCGCGCACCTGATCCGATAAGCGTTGTGCCGATACGTTGACATCTGGTTCAAGTACCCGAAACAGAGGTAGCATGCGAACACGGTACGCAGTGAGGTTAGTTCCCCCCTCTGTAGCCACAAAATATGCCCGCATCACGTTTTCATTCATACCGAAGTTCCATCGAATGCGGTGCACATTACCACCGGTAGCGGGGTCCGTAATCGAAGCCGGAGGGCCTCGGGGTCCCAAGCCAGTCGGTGGCCGGCCTCTCCCCTGCCGACGTACAGGTAGAGGCGACGTCGGCGGAGAGAAAAACTCGTCGCTGCTTGAGCTCGACGCCTCACCAGTAGTCACAGTTGTCGACGACTGTAAGGCGGAGCTGTGCGACAAGTCCGGGGTTGGTAAATGTGCTTTTTTGGCGCCAGCTCTTGTCAACATTATATTTTTTCTTGATTTTCATCTTATTTTCGTATTATCATTTTCAGTTTGTTACACTGACATAATGTGTCAAAGTGTACTATAATTTATAAAATCTATGTTTGTGTT